>PVKH010016410.1:0-15749 GCA_004027955.1 Chaetophractus vellerosus
TTGGGAAAAATGAAGGCACTTACAAATGAATTCCTTCTCCAAAAGTATAAAACTTAGATGAGCTGCGAAGATCAAAAAGTTAGTGATAAAATGATGACATCAGAGAAAATGAAAAATTGTATGAAAGTAGCAATGTCTGGAAATTGTTGAGCTAATTCAGGCAGGTGGAAAGATAATGAAAGCGGATAATGGACTGTAATTAAGTGCCCAGACCTCCTGAAAACCTGGGTGTGTGAGTGAACAGTTACTTTCATTAAAGATAGAATGATAAAGTCTTGGCAAGGACTATCCAGAACACTTTCCAAAGTAGAAACATACTCAAAGATATCTAAATAGCCATTCAGAGGCTTATAAGCCCAAGACAAGTGTACATACATGTGCATACATAGTTCTCAACTGATTGAATCTACCCCTGAGGCAGAGAGGCCATTTACTGTGCTATTTTCCAACCAAAGTGAATTCTGGGATATTGTCCTTGCTCATTTTTGATCATATAGAATGTTGACTGAGAGAAATCTCTGATGGAAAAGTCAGAACAAAACAGCTTTATAATTCTGCAGAGACTATTACTGAGTGCTTTAAAAAGTCTTCAGTAGGATAGCTCCTTGCATTTGGAGAGCGACATACCCGTCTATGGGTTGTGATCTGAGTGATATAATCACAAGTCAGCCATGTTGCTTACAAACTCCCTGATAATGGTCCTCTCAGGGAGGTTTCATTGGCACATGGCAGTGTCTTACAGCTTACCAAATATCTGAGGAGACAAGACTAAATGCATGAAGGCTAATTAATTTGTGAGTGGTATCATTCAGTGTAATGGAAAAAGCATAAACTTTACAATTGAAACAAAGCAAAACAAAAAAAGGAGTTGAAAGCCAACTTTACCACCACTTAATTTGCAACCTGGGACTAGCTTATTAAGCTCTCATAGTTCTACTTTCCTCTCTGTAAAGTGGAATAATAATACCAATCTGACAATATTGTTGTGAAAGCTACATAAGATAATGTAAGAAGACCAAATGACTTAGAATAGGTTCTCAGTATAGGATTTTTATTTCTATTATCAAATAAATGATGCAAACAATGATTAGTAACCACTTCTATGAAATTCTTTGGGCTAGATTCTCCATGCATGGAAATGTGGCTAGCACTATCAACTACTTGGGAGACTGAAATTCTTGAGTGCGAGGAATATCTTTCACCATGTATCCAACATTTAACACAGAACAAGGCATGTAATAGATATTTGGAATCTTCTCCTTCAGTTTGAATTATATTGCAGTTGAATTTATACACTATTTTTTTAGTAAGTTTGGGGAGAGCATAATTTATCTCTCAGTAAACCTTAAATTTGCTTTTGTAGGGAACCTTATCCTTACATGGGCTCCAAAACTAGCTTACTGGATTTAAATCATTCCTTGATGTGTGATCTTGGGTAAGTTACTGTGTTAGTCAGAGAAACGGAACTGACAGGGTATGTGTGTGTGTATATATATATAATGTATATTTACAAACATTAAAAGAGGTGTTAGAGGAATTGGCTCAGCAACTATGGGAATTGACAAATCTGAATTCCATAGGGCCTAGAGCAGGCTGCAAGTTGGAAACTCCAATGAATTCTCTAGGAGAAGCTGGCTGGCTAAAGTAGAGGCAGGAATTCTTTCTAACTTTCTAACTTCTGAAATCTTCAGTTCTGGCTTTAAGACCTTCAACTAAGTGGATAAGGAGGTTCCCCTCATTAATGAGGGAAATCTGCTTTGTTGATTATAGATGCAATCAGCCATTGATGTAATCAACAGATTATAAATGCAAACCCTCTATGACATACTCTCACAGTAGCAATCAGGCCAGTGCATGCTTGACCAAATTACTGGGCACCATCACCTAGCCAAGTTGACACATTAAATTAACCATCACAGTTACTTGCTATATTCCTCAGATTCTGAGTGTTTAGGAAAAGGATAATAATAATATAACCGATTCTCATTATTCATGACAGTTATGGTCTATAAAGTCTCTGCAAACAATTTATTAGCAAATACTGAACCACTGGTCCTCGCATAAATTTGGTGTGCAAGCCTTTGATCACAATATTTTAGTAAAACTAGCAAAACATAACCTTGTTTTATGTGTATTTCCGTTTAGAGACACCTTATTTAATATATACTGTTGATTAAATAGCATTAAGTCAGAGCCAACAGCACTGAAAGTCATGCCTGACCAAAACTTGTCTAACACATAAGGCACATTACAACACTCTTGCACTTAGAAACACTAGATAGCACTTCAGCATTACATTTGCAGGCCATTTTAAACAACAAAGACACCAGAAGGGAAAAAAAAACCACTAAATTGTGGGGAAAAAATGTCGCACAAAATAAACCATGAAAAGAACACTTGTTTAAAGTATGAGAGCGAAAACAGGAAGGCGTGATGTTGACTTGTTCATCCTCAGCTGGGAACAGGCACATTGGAAGACTCAAAATTTCGCTGCTCTGCACATGTCTATGAGTGACCGCAAAATGCACTGTGAGTATTGATTTTAGGGTTACAAACACATGTTAGCAAGTAGATGAATCCACTCTGTGAATAATGAGGACCGAATGCAATTTGTCATTAGAGTGTTGTAAAGCCTAAATACATGAGTGCTTGTAAAACAGAAAAGGGACTGACAAGGAGCAAATACTCAATAAATGCTGGGAGCAATTATTCTGTTATCAAGAGCTTCCTCTCAGGATTAAAAGATATTTGAGAAGTGCACACATGCTAATGTATTCGTTGTGAATCCTTGAGATATACCACCCCCCACAGGATGGAGTGGCTCCCACCTGCAGACCCCACTCTGTATTGTGCCCATAGTGAGCTGCATCTGGTAATACTTCTCAGACATGCTGCTGGGAAAACGTCTTTCGGTCAAGGGTGTTGCCACATCTCTTATCACCTTCTTTGACTCCTAGTCGTCTGTGACCAAATGCTTTAGGATCTACCCCTTCTTTTTATTTAGCTGCCTATTCCTTCAGTCAGTCCAAACAAAGTAGACTAACTGTGCACCAAGTTTGTAATTTTCCCACCATGCATTACACTTCTGGTCTAAAATCTATAAAAAGTAATTTTTGACTTAAATCTACTAGGCTGGAAATGGTCAATTATCTGGTTAATAAATTTCCATTTGGTTAATTTAATATCTAATCTAAATAAACTGGGATTGAAAGCTTCATCTTTTAATATTTCCACTGCCTTACAACAGCAGCTAAAATAATGAAATATCTATGAATAAAAAAAAACTATGAATAAATTTAGCCAAGGATATAAAGGACTTGTATGCACAAAGCTACAAATCACTATTTAAAAAAAAATACATCTTTTGTTCCATCTACATCTGCACCACCCAGGTGTACAGACATTCATCAGGGTGCACTGTAACTGCTTTTTTGTTTTCTGTTAGCGACTCTAAGCTTGCCCTGGGACCGCTGACTAGCTCAGGGGCAGCCACCTGAGTTAAGCTGGCCCAATCCCAATTATTACTGTTAGACCTGAGAGAGCCAGCAGGCACTAGAACTCAGATCTGTGCTGCAACACAGACATGGGGCCACCTGGAGAGAAGGTCTGTTACCACAGCAACCCAGTAACTCCCTCTCTTCCTAACTTTGTTATTCAACTCCTCCTCCACTTGTGTAGGAAACTCTAAATTCCTCCCAAATCCTCTCTTTTTGCTTAAGCTGGTTAACTTTGGATTCTGCTACTCATAACAATACTTTTGTGGGATTTATTTCTTTGAATTATACTTGTATGCTCCAATTCAAGGAAACAGACCAAGGGGGAGCATGGCAAAAAGTTAAATTGAGGAAATAATTTCATTTTTAAAGCCTTCAGAGATTTATAGAAGGATGGACATAAGTTTTTATATCTTCCTATATTTTAGAAATAATGCGATTTATATGGTGATACAAGACTACTGCATAAAATAGATATTGGATAAAATGAAACAAACCTTGGACTCTAATCCAACATTGTAAACTGAAAAATAGCATTGCAAAACATTCTGTAAAGGTTTAGGTTTAAAATTCAGTTTACCTTAACAGATGTTTTTCCAGGGGAAAAATACTACATTCTTAACACAATAATAGACTTAGACCACAATTAAAGGATTCACACTCATTATTGATAGAAAATTTCTTATAACTTTAAATTAATTTTAGCCATCGAACATTAAATTCACTATGGAGTATTTTTAAATATTTGCTACATGATTTTTGCCTTGAATATAAACTGTAAATTCTCACAGTGCCATATGGTGGAGCTGGTGGACAAAGGTTAATTCATACAGTTTTAGTTGTTTGCAATTTCTTATATTTGAGATTTTACTACAGCACTCACTACTATGTTAAATTTGATGAGATTCCTATGAAACTTAGTGTTTGCTTTTGTATTTCTATTTAAAATTCTTCTATCACGCTTACTTAGTTCTTAAAGAGTTATAAAAATAAATAATAGCCATAATGAGTTTTTTAATCAGAGATAACAAATGTGAGCTGTGGCATATTGTGTTCATATTGCAACCTCAATCATTATACAGGTATTTGTAAAAGAAGAATGGAGTTTGTATGACATAATATTATATCACATGCTTTAAGTAAATATAGATACCTCTGGCTCAGGCACTTAGAATATTCATGAAACATAATTTCATTCACTTATTTTTCCTCAAAAAAAAAAAGAAACAGTATTACTTTAAAGCCAACATGTCCATAATATGAAATCAAGAACTATTTGTTCAGTTAATCTACGGAAAGAGACTAAGAGAGTTGTTCAGTTTTGCTAATTCTAATTCATATTACATTAATACAGAGTGAGGGGAAGGAATGAAATGTGTCTGTAATGGGCCAAAATCTATACCAGCTAGTATGAGAATAGAAACATTAGCAAAATAATTTTATTTCAGACATATTGCTTATAATCTAGTATTAAAAGTAGCACATGTTTATACAAAGTTCAATAAAGTTCAAAAAACTAAAAATTAAAATATTATTCCAGAATTGAAGAGCCATCACAGGCAAATAGATATTTCAGACCCAAATAAACTTTGGGAACATATCTTGGAGTCTGCATAGGAGTTTGTGTTCTGCAGAAAGATTGACATGGCACAGACACTAAATGAATGGCTGTCTTCAGACTTAGGATTACAAATGAAAAGAGAAGAAAGTCTTATTCTTTAAAAAGTGCTCAATTTATCCAGTAATACCCATAGACTGATTTACTGAAAGCCAAAGGCTACAAAATGTACAGGTGCATTTAAGAAAGAGTAGTCCAATGCATATTAGGGATTTTCCCAACACATTTAAAAATAAAAGCCAGATAATATTTCCCTTCTGTAGATAAAATACATGATTGTTAAAAAAGGGTTGCATCCAAACAAATATTATCATTTGATTATAAACTAATTGTAGGCTATATGATGTAGTTTAACATATTGTACCAGAGTATTAAATAGAAACTATATGTCTCCAAAAGGAATTAGTTCACATTGAATTTTCCCAGGCATGTCATGTGTTAAGGATAAAGGACATCAGGTAGAATGACCATCATAAGGGTTGAAGGAAAAATGAGTTTGACTAACAGGTTTATTAAAGATCATTCTACTAGGGATGGTAGAATGAGGGTAATTGATTAATAAGAACCATTTGTAAAGTGTCGAATGTACATTTAAAATACGAGATTTATCTAATGTTCACATAAACATGTGTTGCACATACTGTTTCCATCCCCTTTGTGCAGATGCTGAAATTGAGGCCTAGGGAGATTAATAACTCATCCAAGATCCCACATTATGTCAAGCAGAAGAGTGAGGCCTCCAATTCACATCTGTCTGACTCAAATTCTACTCTCCTGACCACAGTGCAGATGGATTTAATTTTGAAATCTGAGTGCCTAAAACTGAGGGTGTTATTTTAACACCGGGAGAAATGGATTTGTGAAGAAAAAGGATGAGTTTGGTTTAAAACATGGATCCTTACAGTAATCAAATTTATTTTTTAGCTGAAAGACAGCTAAAAACATATAGACAGTTACATGAAACAGAAATTTAATAGATAACTCTTCAGCACAAATACATTGCAGGTACTGCAATAGATACAGAGGCCTTAAAAAGTAAGCTTAAAGTTGAGGAGTGAAGAAATCCATGTAAACCACAACTATAAGGTAACACTAAGAGTACATGGGAATAAAAGAAGGGGTGGTCAATTCTGACTAGGGAGGGAATTCAAATAGCTGGTATATAATTCACATGTAAGACTTAGTCTTGAATTTATGAATAAATTCAGAAGAGGTGATATTTGAGCTGGGTGTAAAAATGAATAGGAGTTCAGGAGACCCATAAGGGAATAAAAGGAAAAAAATTCTAGGCAAAAGAAATAATTTTTAATGCAAGATTTTTATGATACTGAGGTCCAAAGAAGTTAAATGATTCTCTTAAGGTCAAAAACTATTTAGTGGAAAATTCAAGACACAGCTCAAGACCAGGGGTAGCAAAATAGGGCTTACTGCTTGCTTTGTAAATAAAGTTTTATTGAAACATAGCCATTTCCTTTTTTTAATGTATTGACTGTGGCTGAATCTGCACTACAATAGCAGAGTTGCTTTTTTTTTGTGAGAGAGACTGTATATCCTGCAAAGTCTAAAATATTTACCATATGACTTTCAATAGAAAAAGTTTGCCAACCTCTGGCTAGGATTTTTTTCAGCTTTTTATCCCAGTATACTACACTGAAGACAACAGGGATGGGAATAAAGGGCCTAAGACATCTTTTGGAAGTAACACTCATAACAGTGACATTTGATGTCCTAAAAGTCAATGAGACCTCTTACCTTATGTGGTAGAGCATGTCCTTAGAGTTAATACAGTCCTGTGGTTGTGAGTCTATTATAGGCAGGACTTTTTGATTAGATTATTTCAGTTAAAGGCCTTTGATTAGGTTACTTCAGGAAGACATGATCCACGGTGGGTCTTAATCATCTTACTGAAGTCCTTTATAAATGGGATGGATATGGAAAGATACACAAAGAAAAAAGACACAGGAGCTAATAGGGGAACACACAGGAGCTCATAGAGTTTTGCATAGAAGCTGAAAGAGAAAGCCACAGATGAAACGGAAGCTGGAGGAGAAGGCAGGGACTGACAGAGGCTACCATGTGCCTTTCCATGTGACAGAGAAGTGCAGGACCACCCACAGCCAGTTTTCAAGGAGAACAGCTTTGCCTGATGGCTTGATTTGGACATTTTTCTTGGCTTTGGAGTTGTAGGCTTCCAAGACAATAAATCCCCATTGTAAAAGCCAACCCATTTCTGGTGTATTGCTTTCAGCACCTTTTAGCAAACTAAAACACCATATAAATGTAACAAAGTACAGGAGAACAACCAGCACAGAATCCAATGACATAAACACCTTTAGGAACCAGGGACAAGAAGAGAGGGCTAATAAGTAACTGAGAGAGATGGGGAAAACTACTACGAGAAATAAAATAGGAGAAAATTTGGAGGCTGCTGGAATGGTGAATCTAAAGCTAAAGAAAAGTTTAAAGGAACAGGAACTAAAGCCTATTAGATTGGGATTAGCAGGTCACTAAAAATTACTCTAGTTAATTTGGGATAAGTTCACACATACTGGTAACACTTGCTCGACTGAAAAATAATGATAATCTTATCATGGCACAAAATTCCACAGTTTACTCTTTAAATGCAATTTTCATTACATTGTGTTATAAATTTGGAAATAAAAAGCAGACAGAAGTTAGTTTGCAAATGACTAATAATGAGTAAAAAGAGCGGGGGATGGGGGGTCTTTGCAATAAGCTAAGAGTTAGATAGTCTCAAATGTCTAAAAGTTTCCACAGATAAAAAACAGATCACATAAAAAGAATGAGCTACTAGAATGGCACTGGGCTTCCCAACAGCCGTGCAGTAAGCTAGAACACAATGGAACAAAACCTTCATAGTGATGAGGGAATTTTATACCTACCCAACCATAAATCAAGAATGAGTATAATAAAGACATTTGCAGACATGTGAGTTCTCAAAAAATTGACCTGCCAAGTACCATTTCTCAGGGAGCTCTGGAAAATGTCTTCCCCTAACTGAAAAATAATCCTAGAGAGAGAAAGTCACGGGATCGAGGAAACAGAATCCAAATCAGAACAGAAGTAAAGGCAATTCTCTTGGCAAAGGTAATGAAGTCTGTGGCAGAATCACAAAAATGCCAAAGCTTCAGAATAAAAACAACCAATAACAACAAATTTATGAATTTCTAATTCAACAATTACCAAGTGCCTGTTATAATCAGCATTTTGAGGATAAAATGCCTGTCCATAATAATATATTTTTTACTTAATTATTTAAAGAATTTCTCCAATGATATTACCCTGGGTTTACACACACTTTCTTGTGTTCTAACAACATTTTAAAACTATAGGGATAAGAATAAAGGACTGTGGTTGTATTTTCATATTGTATTTGTATTTAAGAATTCCTTAACATCATACAGTCAGAAAATGAAGTAATATAATTATGAAATATGGATTCTGGCATAAGACCATATGGTTTTTTGGTGTGTAGTTTCAGGAAAATGCACTCAGGAGCTTCCTTATATTCACTTGTATTTTTCAAATGACTCTATGAAGTATTTTGGGGGAGAATTTGGGTGAAGCTATTGCAGTGGGGATGTCAGGAGGCAATGGGCTGAATTCTAAGAACCGTCTCTCCTGAGACTGGGATGCTGGACTTCAGTATGAGAATTCTGGCAGCGATGTTTAGGGTTCAAGTATATCTCAGGTACATGTAACAGCAGTCCTATCCTTTCCCTTTCTTATTGTTTAAATGCTAGAAAGCAAAATTTGTTTAAAGTCTATTTTTTTTTGTTACATATCCCCCCCTTTCTGCTTGCTCTTGCTGTGTTCATTTTTTTTGTGTGTTCTTCTGTGTCTGCTCTGTCTCCCCCCACTGTGGGTACTCACCGAGTCAGCTCACTGTGCAGGCAGCTCTCTCCGTTTGCGGGTGGCTTTTTTGCTTCTGTTCACGGGTGGCTTTTTGCTTCCGTTCGTGGGCAGCTTGCCCTGCCTGTGGGGGCTTTTTTGCCCTGCCCATGGTGGCTCTGCCCTGCCCACAGCGGCTTTGCCTTCTCAGGCGGTCTGCCCTCCCGGAGAGGTCCCCGGAACCGAACGTGGGGCCTCCCATGTGGTGAACCGGCACCCTATCCACTGGGCTATGGCCGGCCCCCTAAAGTCTATTTGAAGTCTGTGCTAATGATTCAAGTCTGCCTTATTTTGAACCAGAGTTGCAGCTGACTTGACCACATACAGATCTTTTTTCTTTTTATCGATTGCCAAAGTGCAATGCTTGCTCTGTTCCAGGGTTTTAGATTGAGGTAAATAAAGAGGATGGTTACAAAGGACAGTGGTTGCCTCCCCTTCCTCCCTCTGCCCCCCAAAATACCTCTGAGAAATATTTCCTCATTCTTTCTTGCTGATCTTAAATTGTTCCTGGAAATAGAGGTAATGACTGCTAAGTAATTTTGACAACTTAATTACCTATCTCAAAATAGCCAAAGAGAAGCATATATACTGGTTCATGAAACAGAATATAATTCACACGCTATAAATCAGTCTTTCAATGTGAAAACTTTTTAAGAGTAAGTCAGAACATAACTGATAAAACCTAAGGGATTTATGTGGTTTTAGTTCTTCTAAGGGTCATGTATAAAAAAGCTAATAACAATAGTAAATATCAAAAGAGACTTTAGAAAGCATTACAATATCATTAAGTCTTCAAACTGTAAATAAATAAATGAAAAAGAAAGCTTGTTCTTAATTCTATTGACGTTTTATCAGACATAGTTTAAGTCCAGCACGTTTTTACTTCAAGCTTAAATAGCACCATACCAATCTTCACTGAATTTTAAATGGTGGAGGGGTAGGTAAAATGTGTAATTAAAAAATGTACATTCAGTGCTCAGTTTGACAGCATATATACTAAAATTGGAAGGACACAGAGAAGATTAGCATGGCCCCTGTACAAGGATGACACACAAATTCGTGAAGCATTCCATATTTTGATGGTAATGTTTCGGGAATGGATGGTGATGATGGTGGTAGCACAACATCGTGAATGTAAATAACAGCACTGAAATATATATCTGAGTGTGATTACAAGGGGAAATATTTGATTGTACATTATGGTAACAGAATAAAAAATGCCATGGAACTGCACTGCACAAACAGAGAACCTTAAGTTAAACCACGGACTATAGTTAATAGTACAATTATAAAAATGTGCTTTCATCAATTGTAACAAGACTTCCATACCAATGTATGTTGTTAATAATAGGGTGGTGTATGGGAATCCTCTATTTTATGCATGATTGTTCTGTAAACCCATAAGTTCTCTAGTAAGGAAAAAAGAGAGAAAATATATACGTCCGACAAACCCTTTCTCCAGTTCAATGGTTCTCAACTGGGTGAAATTTTGGCCTCCAGGGTACATTTGGCAATATCTGGAGGCGTTTTTCATTATCTCTCCTGGGCCAGAGATGCTGCGAAATATTCTGAAATGAACTAGACAGACTTCCCCAACCCCAGTGAAAAAATTATCTGGCCCAGGCTGTTCATAGTGTGGAGATTGAGAAACCCTGATCTCGTGCAGAATTCACAGAATCATGAAGACACCCATATTTGGAAGGAACTTTGGATAATAACTGGCCTAGTCTGTCACACAAAATAGGAGTCTTTGTTAGTCCCATAATGCCACAATTCTATAAGACCTTATTCTTAAGGTTAGAATTGTTATATTGATTTTCTCTGTGTCTATTTATTCATGTTGACAAATTCTATGGTAACATTAAATTTTGAAAAAGACAGTTCACATGCTACATAAATGGGTCATCATTGATGAGCCTTAATTTAATAATCAGTTGATCCAGATTTATCCAAAAGAAATTTTCTCACTTTAAGCTTGAAGTTTGGAGTTATGCTCATTTAGCATCTTAGACTCTAGAAAGCCATTTTGTAAAGTGTAAAAGTTAATTAACATGCATGGGTTAAACCTGGATATTTTTAAGAATAGAATAATAGGTGGGGCCGGCTCGATAGCCCAGTGGATAGGGCACCGGCATACCACATGGGAGGCCCTGGGTTTGATTCCCAGGGACCTCTCCTAGCGGGCAGACCGCCTTGAGAATGGCAAGCCGCCATGGGCGGGCCAGAGCCGCCGTGGGCAGGGCAAGAAGCTGCCACGGACAGGGCAAAAGCCGCCATGGGCAGGGCAGGTCGCCCGCGGATGGAGCGCAGCCAGCCACCCGCGAACTGAAGCAAGCGCCGGCCGTGAACGGACGCAGAGACCGCCCACAAGCGGGGAAAGCCGCGCCTGCGCAGTGACCAGTCTCGGCGCGTCGCCGCAGCGGGGGGAAGGGGAGATATGTAATAAAATAAAATAAATCTTTAAAAAAAAAAAAAAAAGAATAATAAGCTCTCTGTAGAAAGGAAACGTTTGAAGATGTGAACACCTCTGAGTACATATCATCGGATGCATTGCTATCTCCTTAAGCAAAACCATAGGAAGCATCTGTGCTATACGCCCCTAAGTGGACATTTAAAGGCAAACAGTTACCAGAATTCTCTGCTAGTTTTCCAAGGATGCAACAGTGATCTTGTTTCTTTCCCCAGACTTAAATTACCCTCAAACAAACTCAGCCATGTCCTTCCCCAGAAAGAAGTTTTCCTTTTTAGTTAAATTTTATTTCTTAGCAACATTAAATCAAAGTGTTGCACTCCTAAATGAGGATGTCATTTATGAAAGTCCTATCCATTCTGAAGAGATTGCAGGGATTTCTATCAGTAGAGATGGGCCTGGGCTCTGTACCTACACACTCCTGCCTTGATTGGGTCATGTCAATCTTGCATTTTCAAAATAACTATGAAGAGCTTTTTGGCATTAGGTTGAGGTTGAAAAAACACTCAGTGGGCTCCATCATAACTTCAGCAGTTGAAGGTTGGACTAGCATATGTCTTGAATTCACTTTCTTAGAAGTCATCAGTTCTCTGTCCATTGAATTACAAATGAGAGTTAGGCAATGGGAAATAGTACTAACGTCATGTCCCAGGAAAATTCAAAGACCAAAGATGAATTGTCAAAAAGCATTTGACACCAGACTTTCTGCTCTGGTGACAGAAATAGATATATTTTTCTTCTTAATTTTTCCTTTTTAAAAAGTCTGGATACCAAGGGAACTATCAGCTGAACTTATAAAAACAAAACACAAAATGCAGATTCCTTTGAGCTTCTTAATGTTTGAGTCATACTTTGAATACCAGGCCTAGTTCACACCCACTCTGGACATCAAGGTAGACATATTAAAAGAGATTTTTGCTACATTAAGTAAGATTAAAGATATTCATCTCTGTTCACTGGCTAGACATGGGAAACATCTGGGAAATAGACCAGTATTAACATCTAAATTTCCTTCCATGCTTCTCCAAGGCCACTCTCAGGAAACTGTTCAACTGCTGGTCCTTCTGATAAAAATCCTTGGAAACACAGACTATTTTCTTTCTGGGCTCATCAGCTTCTTCTTCTTTCTACTACCTTCTAAATGAATACAAAAGGGAAAGAGTCTTTTTTTTTTCAAGCTAATAATCTATGCACTTGTTTTCCTTTGCTCAATAGACTTTTGTCTGAGTACAATCATCTTCACTAACTGGCTGTCGCTTTCTTATATAAATATCTTTAGCTCTAGCTCCTTCAATCAAGAAAACTTGTTTTCACTTCACATCCACTAGAATGCTTATTATTTTAAAAATGGAAAATAATAGTTGGAGATGATGGGGAGAAATAGGAACTGTCGTGTAGTGTTGGTTGGTGGGAATGTAAAATGGTGAAGCTGCTGTGGAAAACATTTTGATGGCTCCTCAGAACGTTAAGTATGTAACTACCATATGACTTGGCAATCCTGCTTATAGGTATATACCCAGTAGACTAGAAAGGAGGGACTCAGGGCAGGTATCCGTACCCCAATATCATGACAGCATTATTCACAACAGCCAAAAGGTGGAAGCAACCCAAGGGGCCATCGGCAGATGACTGGTTAAACAAAATGTGGTACATACATACAATGGACTATTTTTTAGACGTAAAAGGGAATGAAGTTCTGATACATGGAACAGCAGTGATGAACCTTGAAGCTATCACGTTGAGTGAAACGAGCCAGGCACAAAAGGACAAATACATCCTCTCACTTACATGAAATAACTAGAATATGCAAATTCATAGATACAGAAAGAAGATTACAGGTTAACCAGGGGTGGACAGTGGGTGCAGAGTTTCTGTTTGAGGTGATGGAAAAGTTTTGGTAATGTATGATAGTGATGATAGCACATCATTGTGAATATAATCACAACCACTGAATTGTATGCTTCAGAGTGGTTAAAATGTGAATTGTTATGTAGTATATTTAGATACTACTACAATAAAACTTGAATAAAAAAACAAAAATTTGTCTTCTGTCCCTTAAAATATGCCTTGATTCTGCCCTTTGAAAATAGATGTCCATTCGGGAATGATCTGCTCCTTCTCTCAGCTTAGACGAGTCATCAACATCCTTGGTCATATTAAATTCTAGTTTCACTCCTACTTTCAGCAAACTCTAGTCCTTCAGAACCCATAGAAATCACTATATTAATTAATTGCCCTGACAATTTGTTGCCCTGTATTATTGCATTTTTAAAAAGTACAGATATATCTCGTTTTCCCAAATACTCTGTAAAGAAAGAGATGCTGCACTGCATATAACTTTGTAAGTTCCTTGGTGGCTAGCCCAATGGTGTTCAGTAAATGTGATTGATTCTGATATTCTGTGCCCGGTAGGAAGGAACATCCTTCTGTGTGGATTGTTGCCTCCTCTTTTGAAATTCAATGGTATAGTGACAGTGAACCCCTGGAAAGGAAGAGATACTTGAAAATTTGTAAGTGACCCTTCCTACAGCTGATGAATTATGTTTCATTTTCAAAGTTATCCATATTTAAGTAAGAAAAGTTAGAGCTCACCTGGTGATGTGGTTCCCAACACAAAGATGGAAGAAAGTTTCTAAGCTATCAGTGCTAAAGCAGTTCAGACTAGTTAAAATATTAAGGCTTTCTTCTTTGACTAAAATTATATCAATTCAGGATGCTAACTGCATATTTTATCCTAGTAAGAAACTCTGATTAGTTGGCTAGGTAATAGATACATCTCTATTATTGATTAATAAAATAGTAAATGTGTTACTAATAACTGCAAAACATTAAACACAAACATCCTTAAAACTATAGCTGTTATTAGGGAAGAAATGATAACAAAAAATTCTAGATGTTGAAAAATTTGTCAGTCATACATCTAGTTCCAACCTCACTTGGTGGGGTAGGGATAAGAAATCTGATGCCCAAAGACATTAAATTTTAGGGCACAGAGGTGAAGTTGGCAGAACTCACATCTCATAACTGCAGTAATTTTAGAATATATATATATTTAAATTTATTTATTTAGTTAATTTAGGGATGAATTATTTAACCAGTAGAGGAGAGAGACAGTATGTAGTACCACTTTAGTGGCTAAAATTGTTTAAGAATGGGGTAAAAATAGTTACATTGAAAGAAAATCATCAAGGATAAACTATATCTGGGAGTTTAAAGAGTTTAAAGTATGATTCATGCCAAACAATTTCTCAACATATTATAACATTTGTCCTAGTAAGAATTTTTCCTTATTCTGTAGAAGAAGAAGGATTTTAAAACCTGCATGGATATGGTTAGGGAGAAAATACCACAGACATGATTTTTCTTTTCTTTGCATTTTGAGGTAGTGGTGTTTGGTGGTGAGGGTAGATTTCTTCATGAAAGAACAGAGTGATGAATTTCAGAAAACGGTTAATTAGAAAAGCCCAATCTTTCCATCTCATTTAACTGCTAAAGGGGAACCATGAACCAACATGCAATTCTGTTCAGTAAAGTCTCTTGATTTTCATTGCCTCCAGGGAGCCCACAATACAGTTCACAGGGCAGGGATTCATTCTGAATTCTGGACTTAACTCTTAAGAAGTTAAATTCATCATATCAGTGACAAATAAGTGTTGCAAATAAATGAGCATCATTGTCATAATTATCAGATATGGGATTTGAAAAGAATTTCGGGAAGTTTAAGAATGCAATTCTATACCACAATATAGGTTATTGAACAGAGGTTTCAAAGGGAGAAAAGAACAATTGTCTTCTCCCTTTCGCAATTGATAGCCCTATCTATGGATACAGGAGATCTGGGTGCATAACGAAAACCATGTTAATGTTTCTACTTAATGTAAATTATGGAAAGATTATTATATTAGCATGTCATTACATTAAAGTAAGATGAAAATAAGCTAATTTTAAAAACCTAGGTTTAAAAAATCACCATCTAATTTTCAAACCATTGTCCATACTTATTTCTTTAGAGAGTATTTCCCCTTTAGGATCTAAAGTGAAATAAAAAATGGTTATTAGAGGGGGCCGGCTGTAACCCAATTGGTAGGGCACCAGTTTACCACATAGGAGGCCCCGGGTTTGGTTCCCAGGGCCTCCTCGAGTGGGCAGACCGCCTTGAGAAGGCAAGCTGCTGTGGGCAGGGCAAGCCGCCGCAGGCAGGGCAAGCCGCTGCGAGCAGGGCAAGCTGCCGCGAGCAGGGCAGGCCGCCGTGCGG
>PVKH010016411.1:0-15747 GCA_004027955.1 Chaetophractus vellerosus
AGAAGAGTGACATCAGACTGTTTATTTTCCTGATTCTCTTCCAGGGTATCCCTTAGGATCCTCCCAGGGGATTCCTTCCTTCAAAGATCACAAGTCCCGTTAAGTGCCCCTTTCTACACAGCTGCTCTGCTTGCAGATTCTGATACTTAGCTGCCCCTCCCTTCTTCATGCTGAAAAATGGACGTGCTCACCATTCTTGTTAGCACTATCCCTTGTGGTGTCTCGTCACCATGCCTTAAACCCTGATCTATTTTTTTCCTGCCAGGGCCCTGACTGATATTAGTATTAAATATGGTAAAGGCACAACCTATTACACAGGTAGTAATCAATAATACATAAAGTAGACACGACAGCATAAAAGAGAAAGTATTTCTCATAGACCCCTTGCTGCTGGATATACCTTTTCAGTATCTGAATTCAATCTTTTCCTAATGGAAAGCTGGCAAATATTCAATGACAAGTTATTAAGCAGGAAAAAAAAAAAAGCCCTGACTTGTATCAGCATGTCCAGTCACCATAGTGTAAATACTCTCACCCTGGCCCATTTCAGACTACCAACATGATGTTTCTGAGGGAGAGTTGGGAACAGGTGTGGACAGTTGGTTTTCACAACCTGACAAGAGCCGGCTCTAATTCTCTTGCACTAGGGGCTATATAAAAAAAAATGTCTTCCCTGTTTTATCTCCTCTGTTTTTTCTTCAAGTCTGGGCTAGGTTATCTGAGGACAAGCAAAACAATATTTCATCTGCCATAACTCCCCAATTGATGAGGAACTAATTTATGCCTTTCTCTTTTGCTTTATCTCCACGCTATCTGACTGTGCTCTTTTAGCTACTGGGATGTACGAGATATTGTTCTTCTATGAGTAGGAGGCAAACATTTTATAAGTCAAAGCAGTGAAGACATAACAATTGTCCATGGAACTTGACAAGTGACTTGGCATTGGCAGGAGGTTACAACAAGTAGATATTACACACTCAGGAATATGCAGTGGGGGGATTTGGGCTATTGCCAGTAATGGTTGCTTTATGAAGCAAATCTCAGAGGGGAAGAAGACAGCCCAAAGCTGTCCTGAGGATAAAGAAATGAGGAATGTATACACTGTGGTTTATTTCCTAACTGACATGGGCACATAGAGCCTGGATGTTAAAGTCTAATTTGAAATATCCTCTCCCCCTCTCTTAATCTGCCAGGCTGCTATGACAAATGTCATACCTTGGGTTGGTTTAAACAACAGGAATTATTGGCTTATGGTTCTAGAGGCTACAAGTCCAAAGTCAAGGTGTTGGCGAAACCATGCTTTCTTCCTGAGGTCTATAACATTCCGGTGCTTGCTGCAATCCTTGCAGTTCCTTGGCTTGTGTCTCTGCCTCCCTTAAATGGGGATCTCTCTCTCCTTATGTCTGTTCTTCCGGCTTCCTCTGACTTCTGGCTCCACTGGCTGAGAGCGAATTTCCTCTCTTAATAAGGCATCCAGTCATAGGGATTAAGACCCACCCACCTTCAGTTTGGCCACACCGAAGTAGTATCTTAGAAGATCCTATCCACAAATGAGTTCAGACCTTAACTGATAATATCATCTTCAAATGGCCCTGTTTACAGATGAGTTCTCAGCTGCAGGAATGCATATTAAGGTTAAGAACACGTCTTTGTTGGGGTACCTAATTCAGCCTACCACACATTCTTCCCCCCATACAATATAATTTACAGTCTTGAAGGCTGCAATACAGTTTAGGATCTCTGGGGGGTTCTGCAGGCAGGGTCACCAAATACCTAGGAGATCTTAATTGCACCCTTGTCAGTAAGAAAATAATAGACCATTTAATTCACAACAGAGACAATAATCCTGAATGTTGTGGGGGAAATGATGTTTCTTGCCCACAAAATCCTTTCAATATTAGTAAAATAAACTTTCACATAGAGACATTTGTCATTTTTTCCAAGTAATTATATCCTCCAGCTACATCAGTTTTAAAATTCTCCATGGTTAAAAATTGTAATGGCAAATATTCTGATCCACACCATCACTGTACTGCTTCTATTGGGTTCCAAGTGCTTCGACTGGTCAGGAATCTATAAAGCCAAGGCACTGTTTCTGAGAAAGGACCAAATCTAAAATCAATTCAGTTCAAGATACTAAACACAGAGGGAGAGAATAAGATACTCTACTCACTAGGAACTAGAAGAGGAGAAATAATAAAAGTAATTAAAGCCTCATGAGATTGGAAACCAAGAAATACACTTGGAACAAATATGTAATACAGAGAAAGAAAAAGGGAAAGTTTTCTGGAGGAAGGGGCATTGATCTGGGCTTTCAATGAAAGAAAAGGAGTTCTCCATAAGTAAAGGAAGGAAGGGAACTCCAGATGGATGGAAAAGTATTTGCAAAGGTGGGTAGCTGTGAAATACCAAGGTATATAATTTGTTAAAAGTAATCTGGTATTGTGAGCTTATAAAATATAAGGTAATAATACTAGAAAGGAAGGAAGAAACAGTGAGGGTTATATATCCTATATGACAGCAATTTTTAAGTGGAATTTATAACCTCCAACAGGGATTGTTCTAGTTTGCTAAAGCGGCTCAAAGCAGATATCATAAAAATGGCAGCTTTTAAAATGGTAATTTATTAGCTTACAAGCTTACAGTTTTGAGACTGTAAAAATGCCTGAATCAAGGCATCATCAAGGTGATGCTTTTTTCCTGAAGACTAGTTCTTGGCAATCCTGGGCTTTGCCACATGGCAAGGCACATGGCAGCATCTGCTGGTCTCTCCCTTCTCTTCCAGGCTTCATTGCATTCAACTTCTTGCTTCTGTGGCTTTTTCTCTGTTTCTCTGAATTTCATTCTCTTATAAAAGACTACTGTAAGAGGATTAAGACCCACCCTGAATGAGGTGGGTCACATCTTAAGATCCTACTCGCTAAAAGATCCTACTTACAATTGGTCTACACCACAGGAATGAATTAATTTGAAGAACATATTTTTCTGGGGTACATACAGCCTCAAACCATTACACTCTACCCTCTGGTCCCCCAAAAGACATGTTCTTTTCATATACAAAATACATCCATTTAAATTCCAATACGGTTTCCCAAAACCTTAATTCATTTCAGTAACAGTTTTAAGTCAAAGTCATCCAAATTGGTTATAGGCATGGCCTGTTTTGGGACACAATTCCCCTCTGGCTGTGGACCTGTGAAACTTAGAGAAAAAGTTATCAACTTCCAATATACAATGGAGGTTCATTCATAGGATAAATATTCACATTCCCATAATGAGAAATTGGAAAGGAAACAGGGGGCACAAGGCTCAAACAGTTCTGAAACCCTGCAGGGCGTACTTCATTAGTTTTCAAGGTCTGAGAGTCATCTACAGAATGATTCCTTGTCCTCAGGGCCTGATGGAGCAGTAGCCCACCCTTTCCAAGTGCTTGCACAGTGGCCATTCTCTCCCCAAACACTGGGGTGAAGGCTCCAACATCTTCAGGCACTGGGGTGATGGCCAGACTCTCAGCTCCAATCAGGGTGACAGTCAGACCATAGTGTCCACCCTTGTCAAGCACTGGGGTGGAGGATAGGCTCTCCACAATACCCTAGGCATCTGAGAAACCAGGAGTGGTAACACTTTTCCTAAACAACAGTGTGGTAGGATGGCCTTCTCTGAGCTCCATGGCATACTCACCCTTTTCACATACATGAGTGGAGTCCACTTTCTTGGCCTGAGATGCCCAGTCCAGACCTCAGCTTTCATGGTTCTGTCTTTGAAGTCATTTTTCCTTCAATCTCCACCTTTTCTGTCCCTTTTAGTCCAGGCTAGCAGTGGTTCTGTTCATACAGATCTCGCACAAGACTTGTTGGTTCCTGTTTTAGTTTGCTAAAGTCTGCCAATGCAAAATACTAGAAATGTGTTGGCTTTTATAATGGGAATTTATTAGGGTAAAAACTTAAGTTATGAGCTGTGAAGACGTCCAAATCAAGGCATCATCAGAGATACTGTCTCACTGAAGGTCAGCTGCTGGCAAACCTGGACTACCGCTATGTAACAAGTCAAAATGGTGGCCAGTCTCTGCTTTTTCCTCCAGGCCCACATTATTTTCAGCTTTGGGCTACTCCCTGATTCAAGCATCCCTTGATTCCAGGCTCCCTCCCAGCCTTTCAGGGATTCTCTGTTCTTCTGCAGCTGCAGGCAATCCTGGAGCTCTCTCTCACATGGCAGGTGTGACAGTCTGAATTTAGTGAATCCCTCCCAAAAAAGAATAGATTTGGTTAAAGAACATACATACAATATTCTATTCTATTATATGTATGAACCACATTGAGAAGTTTGAAGTTTTGTGAACCCCAGAAAAGATCATATTCTTTGAACTAATTCATTCCTATGGGTGTGAGACCCTTTGATTGCACCAATAGCTGACTTTTGATGAGAAAGCATCTCTGATGGTGCCTTGATTTGGTCATTCTTACAGACTTGGAATTATAAGCTTTTACCCCTTATAATTTCCCATTATAAAAGCCATCCCATTTCTGGTACTTTGTATTAGCAACCCTTTGGTGGCTAGGACAGCAGGGTAAAATGGCAGTTCTCTTTTTCTGTGTGTCTTTGCATGTTTTTCCCATTTAAAAGGACTCCAGTAAGAGGGCCAAGACTCACCCTGGGTCACACCTCACTGAAGTACTCTAATCAAAGGCCCCCAACTGAATTCAAGCCAATCAAAGGGCCCCACACCCATAGGAATGGACCAATTTAAGAACATAATTTTCTGGGGTTCACAAAAGACTCAAGCTAGCACAGTTTCACATGTAGTACACAGGAGTCCAAACCATCAGACATTAGGGCCTTTCACAAATCCTTTCTGGACAACTGTATTTGCAATACTAATTTGCACTGAAATGGCTGACTGGTTCCACGTTAGGTTAAATCCTCACATGGGGCATTATTCACTGGGGACTCATTTTCCAGAAACTCAGAATTTCCCAAAACATCAATTTCTGGTTTCTTTGTGCCCAGGAGTTCAGTTCTCAGCTTATCCCCTTCCTCTTTCAGTTTTCTATAAACTTCAAGGAGGAACTAGGCAGTACTTTCCACATTTAGTTTGGAAATCTCCTCACTTAAATATCCAAACTTGTCACTTCCAAATTCTGGCCTCCATCTGCCACTGTGACTCAATGTTGCCAAATTCTCTGCCACTTTAAAACAAAGATCACCTTTTTCCAGTTTGCAATGACACATTCATTATTTCTATCTAAGGCCTCATCAGAAGTACCTTTAGCATTCATATTTCTACCAAAAGTCTCTCCAAAGCAATCTAGTACTTTTCTATCAAGCACCTTACAATTCCTCCCACCTCTATTCATGAGCCAATAACAAAGCCTTTTTATCATTTTTTTTTTTTTTTGGTATTTGCAAAAGCAGCACCCTACTTTTCTTTTACCAAAATCTGTTTTAATTTGCTAAAGTTGCTCAAAGCAGATACCATAAAATTGGGTGGCTTTTAACAATGGGAATTTATTAGCTTACAAGCTCACAGTTTTGTGGCTGAGAAAAATTTCCGAATCAAGCCATTATTAAGGCAATGCTTTCTTCCCATAGATTGGCTCTTGGCAATCCTGGGCTTCTTTGACACATGGCAAGGCAAATGATGGTTTCTGCTGGTTTCTCCCTTCTCTTCCAGGTTTCATTGATTTCAGCTTCTTGCTCCTATGGCTTTCACTCTCTCTTTGTCTGAATTTCATTCTCTTATAAAGGACTCCTGTAAAAGGATTAAGACCCACCCTGAATGAGGTGAGTCACATCTTAAGTTAAGATCCTACTCACCAAAACATCTTACTTACAATGGGTCCACATCCACAGAAATGGGTTAACTTTAAGAACATACTTTTCTAGGGTGTTCTTAAAGTTTCAAGAAATCACAGGGACATAAGATGAACCAGTAAACATTTAAACTTGAAGCCATAGTTTTTAAAGCTATACATAAGTTTGTCAGATGTCAGGTGTCATAAGAACTATTTGAGGTAACCCTGAATGAAGAGTTTACATGTGCCTAATTAAGTAGATTTACTGCATAAATATCTAGTTTTAGTTAAATTCTTACACAAAAACAATTCCTGCATAGAAAAAAATATTAAAACAAACGAGATGAAAATAATATTTATGATACATGCATTTGTATAAAACAATAAAAGGAGAGAAGTGAAACACTGACTAACACTAGGAAAGCTGTCACCACATCTCAAAAAAAAATGGTCATCTAATCAGATTGAACAAGATGCTAGCCTAAAAACACAAAATTATCAATAAAATTATTTGAAACATGGATTTATATTCATTATTATAAATGAAGAAGCTTGCGCCAAGTGCATATTTTCTCCCAGTTGATGAGCTAATGGATAGTATGAAAGCATCATGATAGCCAGCAAAACATTTAAAAAGAAGCAACCAGAAAATTACACATGCCTCAGTCATTTTTAAACTAATATTTGAGTTCATTTTAAAATTTAAGTCAGTATTTACAAAGATCACCAAAACTTAATAATGAATAATGTCCATAGGTTTAACAATGTTCATTCCTGATTTTGATACTTTAGTTATATAATGTGATACATTTGGGGGAAACTGAATGAAGTTTACATGACACCTCTCTGCTATTCTGGTAAATCCCTGTGAGTCTATAATTATTTCAAAATTGAAAAAATAAAATTGATAAATATTTGGGAGCTGATTTTAAGGTTCCTATTTAATAGCAAAAAATCCATACAACCAAAAAGCCATATATCACTGAGGCAAATATGTGTTCTTCCTAATATAATGAAAATAGTTGAAATAACCCCCCAAAATCAATATGGCTTAAAATTTACAGTGTCCCTTATTGGAATGATGGGAAATGTTTTGGTAATGGATGGTGGTGATGGTAGCACAACATCGTGATTGTAATTAACAGCACCGAAAAATATATCTGAGCATGGGTAAAAAGGGAAATGTTAAATTGTACATATGGTAACAGAAGAAAAATTTAATTCTAAAAATACATGGAACTATCCTACATAAACAGTGAACCCTAAGTTAAATCATGAACTTTAATTAGTAGTACAATTATAAAAATGTGCTATCATTAATTATAAGAAATGTTCGGTGCCAAAACAAGGTGTATTTTATGTATGATTGTTCTGTAAACCCACAAATTCTCTAGCAAAGAAAAAAATTTAATAAATATGGAAATAAATGAAAATACAAGCAACCCCATAAGCAAACTCTATAAGCAAACATGTTAGGAAGAGTCATAGAAAATATTGCCAAAGTTCTGAAGAAATATAAAAGTTGTAATAAATTATGCCATGAGCAAAATTTACTACCGAGTTGCCAAGAATTACATATGTTTCTGACAAGTCTTAGTTTTGGTGTGCACTAATCTTTCAATAATTAAATACATGAAGAACTATTCTTTTTGGGTACAAAAGAAACATGAACTAAAGGAAATATAGTTTCAATGATGTTTTTTCCTTTAATAATAATAATAAAAAAAGCTGTTATAAGTAACCACCAATGGAGTTGTTGCTTTGAATGGAATCTTTTAAAAATTCAAGGATTATTTGTTAAAATTTAAAAAAATAAACAAGGGCTTTCAATGTAATAGAATCTTTGTAATATCTTGTTAATAATGTGGGTCAAAAGTCTTAAGATTCTGGGAGAGATGCAACAAACTCTCGTACCTGCAGGCCTCTATGGGAGGGTAAAAGCCAAACCCATCTGCCTTTTGGGGAAGCTTGGGAACCTTTCTTTCTAGTCCCAGGGATCAGACAAAGATCCATAACTTCTAGGAGAAGGGTAGAAGCAAACCTTTTACCTATGGAAAGGGAGCAAGGGAATTTCTTGGGTCCAGGATCCTGCACTAATACAAAGCAGAGATCTATTACCCAAGGTACAGGACAGGGTATTAGGTAATAAAGCCATTTCCATAACTTGATAAAGGGAAACTACAAAAATTCTTTGCTAACATACAAAAGGATGGAAGACTAAATATTTTCCCCCTGAGATCATGAATAAGTTAATGATGCTTGCCCTTAACATTTCTAATTAGATATTCCACTAATATTCTCCACTGGTACTTAAAGGGAAGAAAAGGAAATCAGAGGCATATGCTCTAGAAAAGGAAAAAAATTTGCCTTTATTTTCAGGTGAATAGAACTAATTTGTGATTTTAGCAAGATTGCATGATACAGTCACTACACAAAAATCATTTGTATTTCTATATTGTAGCAATGAGAAATTGTTTATTGAAATAAAAATAATACTATCGAACATTGCGTCAAAAATCTGAAATATTTAAGACCTAAAATAATTAACTATATGTGTGATTCTTACACTGAAAACTACAAAATTATAATAAGAGAAATTACAGAAGATGTAAATAGAGAAGTCTATCATGTTCATGAATCAGAAAAATCAATATTGCTAAGATGTCATTTTTTCTCAATTTGACTAGAGATTCATCTGCAGTTGCAATAAAAGTCACAGAAGGGTTTTCATTCAAATTGGGAATCAGATGTAAAATTTATATGTAAAAGCAAAGGGACTGAAATAACAAAAACGAAGTTGAAAAATTAAGAAAAACGTTGGAGCACTCACACTCTGATTTCAAATCTGACTCTAAAGATTCAATAGTTAAGCTAGGGGGTGTAGCTGTAAGAATTTCTACTGACATAAATGAAACAGATAGTTTATAAATGGACTTACACATATATAATTAATTGATTCTGATGATTTATTTCAACAAATTTTCTGGGAACTATAGAATATTCATATCCAAAAGAAATATACTTTGACCCATACCTCACATAAAAAAAAAACTCAAAATGGATCAAAGACCTAACTGTAAAGTCTAAAGCTATAAAACTTCTGGAAGAAAACATAGGATAATAGAGTTGTGATCTTGGGTTATGCAAAGGTTTCTTAAGACATTAAAATATAAATCATAAATCATTAAAGAAAACACTGATAAATTGGAAACCATCCAAATTTAAAAGTTTTTCTCTTTGAAAGACACTATTAAGAAAATGAAAAGAAAATTCACAGACTGTGAAGCAATGATTGCAAGTCACATACCTGAAAAAGAATATATCAAGAGCTTTTGCAGCTCTGTAAGAAGAATACAAATAATTCAAATTTTTAAAAATGGGCAAAAGATTTGAACAGAAACTTAATCAAGGTAGATACAGATAGCAAAAATAGTATGTAAAAAGATGTTCAGCTATTAATTTGTTTACAACATTGTGCTACTATCGCCACCATCCATTACTGAAACATTTCTATTTTTCCAAAATCACTGATACATATATATATTTTTAATCATATATTAAAATTAAAATAAAAAAATTTTAGATTGTATATATGGTAACAGGATTAAAATTTTATTTAAAAATCCACAGAACTATACTACACAAATAGGGAACCCTAAGTTAAACCATGGATTTTAATTCTTAGCACAATTATTAAAATGTATAATGATCAATTGGAACAAATGTTCCATACCAATGCAAAGTGTTGGTGGTGGGTGGTGTGTGGGAATCCTGGGTTTTATGGATGATAGTTCTGTAAACTCACAACATTTGTAATATAAAAATTTTAAAAATCAAAATTAAAATATGCTCAGCATCATTAGCAATTAATGAAATGTAAATTAGAATTACAATGAAATCTCAATGCATGCCTATTAGAATGGCTAAAATGACAAAGAAACAAAAACAAACAAACAAAAATCAAGGTAGAGTCTGGAAGATAGGTTACCAGAAGATATAAAGGAAGTAGAGAGTGGTGAGCTGATGCTCAATCTGGGCAGAATCTATGATAAGGTGTAGGGGGAAGGTTTGGCAGTGGACGGGGGTGATGATGGTGCAGTGATGTTAATAGGGTGAAAGATGCTGGAGTGTGAGTGTGAGCGGGGTTGGGGAGGTGAGTTGGGCTATCCATAGAGCTGGGGGGAGGGCTGAAGGATGGTACAGGTTAACTCGGGGAAGGTAGAGGACTGTGGTTGAGAATACAATTGAGGGACTGTTCTTTTGGCAACTATGGCAGGGGAGGGTCACTGGTACAGGGTGTCAGTGGTGGGGGGATGTGTGGGAAAGGGTGTACCTGGGGCAAGCTTCTATGGAAGATGAGTGTGTTCATGTGGTCATATGGTGCTATCTCAGTGGGTGGAGACCCACACAATAACCAACAAAATATTAAATTCTTATCTGGTCGAGCCCTGCTACATTCTCAAATAGAGTGTCAAGAATCTCTAGAGCACATAGGCAGTGCCTAATAAAAGAAAACAGACCAGAATTTGAGAAAAATGGGAGGCATATGGAGCAGGTTGTATGGGAATCCCCTATAATTTTTATATAACATTTATGTAATCTAAGTATCTTTTTTAAAAAATAAAAAAATATATTTTAAAAAAAGAAAACAGACCAATACTCCAAGCACTTGATATTAATGCTTTTACTTATGAACCTTATTCTTGTAAAATTGAAACTTAGTCAAATAAAATCTATTGCCTAAGAGCTACCTCCTGAAAACCTCCTTGTTATTTAAATGTGGCCTCTCTCTAAGCCAAACCCTGCAAATAAACTCACTACCTTCCCCCCGGTGTGGGACATGATTCCCAGGAATGAGCCTCCCTAACACCAAGGGATTATTACCAAGCTCCAACCAGCGATGCATTTGGAAAAAGACTTTGACCCAAAAGGGGGAAAATACAAGAGTTTTTACAGCTAAGAGATTTCAAAGTGAGTCGGGAGGTCATTCCAGAGGTTACACTTATGTACATCTCTGGCAGATCTCACTGACTGCCACAGTAAACAAAGCCTCAAATAGGGGTGCTCCTGAGTGCTCTAGAGACACCTGGACACTAGAGACAGGGCATACAACCCCATGAAATCAGCACCTCATTGGTGGGCCTTACCTTGGAGTATATAAGAATATATTTTCCCAATGTAATGGAGTTACACTCATTTATAATTTCCCGGCATATGATTCTTCTACCCCTTTTATTTGAACCTATAATTAGTGCTATAGACATTAAATATATGTCTCATAGACTTCAATCTTCAGTCTGTTCATATTCTGGTTGAGACCTGAGTCTCAGCAGAGTTGCAGCCATCACCTAATCTCCAGTTCATTGGTCTCACCCAGGACAACTAACAAATGATGATGATGGACACTCGCATCCAAAAAGCAGAGTATCTACAACTGCAAACAAAACAGTTCCTTCCATCTGTCCCATAAGATATAAGCTCCCTCTCAATCTGAACCAGAGTGAGCATCACCATCCCAAAATTTTCAAAATTGAGGAATGAACAAATATAAGGGGGAATGCAGTCATGGACCAAATAGAATTATTATTATTGGAATAATGAAAGAACTTGTAACATTGATAAAGATGGTTACCAGAGATTCTGAGAGGAGAGAGAGGGAAGAATAGGTGGAACATAGGGCATTTTTAGGGCATTGGAATCGTTCTGCATGATATTTCAATGATGGATATAGGCCATTATACATTTTGTCAAAACCTATAAAATTGTACAGTGCAAAATGTAACCTGTAAGGTAAACTACAGACCAGGGTTAGTAGCAATGCTTCAATATTTGTTTATCAATTACAACAAATGTACCACACTCATGTAAGATGTTATTAATAGGGGAAAATATAAGGTATATACAATGAAGACCTTACAAAGTGCTGGTCAGAAGGTATAACAACTAAAACTCTTTCATGTTTCTAGAAGGTAAAAATTTGGTACAACTACTTTTGAAAACTGCTTGCTAATTGTTCTTTTACATAATTAAACATAATCTTACAATAGGACCCAGCAATCCCAGTCTTAGGTATTTATTATAGGAAAAAGAAAACATATGTCCTCACAAAATATGCTGGTGAATGTTTATAGTAGCTTTGTCAATAAAGATCACAAACTATAAACAGCCTGCATGTCCATCAACTGTGAATGGATAGACAAATGTATATCCATACAGTGGAACTCTATTATTTAAAATAAATAAAAGTCTTATACATGTAGTGACAGATTAATCTCAAATGCAATGTGCTAAATGAAAGGAATCAGATATAACATGTTACATACTGCTTGACTCCATTCATATGATATTTTAAGAAGAGCAAAATCATAAGAAAATAAATCACCTCAGTATTTGCAGGATCTGGAGATGGCAGGAGAAGACTGACTACAAAGGAAACGAAGGAAATTCTGAATGGTATTAGAAATGTTCTATACATAGATTTTTGTGGTAGTTACATCAGTGTATACATTTATGAAAACTAATCAAACTGAATGCCTCAAAAGAGTGTGGTATTTAAATTATACCACAAATAATCCACATTTTGAATATTGCAGTAAAATATAATAGTCATGCCAAAGAAAGTTATGCTTTAAAAGAGCATTTTGAAAACAGGCATTAGAAAGTTTTACAATTAATATGATGCTTTTCTTTGCCAAAGTATGTAAATTTGGGGAGTAAAATGTTCAAAATATTTAAAATCCTATCTAATAAAGACATTCTATGAGACTTGAACCATTCGGTAAAAATAATAAGGCCCTCACTTCCAATCTGTTTCCCCAAACAACTTACCTTTGCTAGCTGAATTTCAACAAAACCCCACCACATAATTGGCCAACAGTTTTTATGTCTGTTTCAGTTGAAAAAAAAAACAATTCTTCAGAATTATTGTACAGATCTGAATGAGAAAACAGACATTACTGGCTGTATTTATGGAATCAGAGTATTCATCTTTCAAACCCAAGTGTCAAAATAAACTCAATTTTAAATCAGACTTTGAATTGTTCCATCACAAAATTTCACTCAAAATTTTCAAAGATAAGGCATCTCCAATCACTTTGCTCTCACTAAAATATTATATGTTTCAAAAATATTTTGAGAGAAAAATAGTTTTGAACCTACCTTTGAAGTAAAATAAAAATAAAAATATATAACTTATTTCACATGTATCATTCCATTTTAATTTATTTTGTGTAATTTTAGAATATATAGAAGTTAATACTAAAGTAGTATTTACATATAATTTATAAATATATAAATGTACATATGTTGCATAAATGCTCACTTTTTGTCAATAGGTTATCAAAAATGTTTAGAGAAATTTCTCTAAGAAATAAAGCACGAGCGAAGGACTTTAATTACAACACTAGCGTGCTAAGATAGGTGTTTTAGGAAGATCCCTCCAACAGCAACCAGGAGCATCAAATAACCTTTACTGGAGTGAAGTAGGGGGTGAGTGGGCTAACACTAGAGGGAAGAAGAGCTCTCACTGCAATATTTCAGGTAAAAGTTAAATACTAATTATCAAAAAAAAAAAAAAAGCAGAGAGATTTGAGGTGAAGACTTTCTTTTTATTCTGCTTTATTTTTCTTTATAGTACTTTTAACACCTGGCAATAGAGTCTCTATTTACTTAACTATTTGTTTATTATTTGTATGGTCCGCTGAATTAAAGCTCCATTAGGGCATGGAATTTATCTGTTCTTTTCACTGCTATTTCCAGCCCCTAGAACAATATATGCCACATAGTAGATACTCAGTAAACACAGTAAATGAATAAATGTAGTTATATATTACGTTTGGAGAAGACTTGGAGACTAGTTGGATTTGGCTAAATGGATAAAAGATTCGGAGGAGGAATGGCTGGGCTACTGGTGTCATGGGTGGAAGCTGATAAAAGAAGGCATGGAAGGATGGAAAAGGTAAGCTTTAGGAGAAAAGACAATGATGTGAAACATGCAAGGGGGAATAATTTACTGGCTAAATGACCTGGTGCTCTTCATTAATATATAACTTTAAAGCAACAACATTTTTAAGGAATAGCTTAAGCCAGTGGTTCTTATTTGTTCTGTAAACTCCCAGGAATTTTCTAAAAGGTCATTAAAATTTGCTTTCATTTTTATGACAATCAAAAAGCAACATGAGCATAAATTGGAATATCCCGATGCCCATTTTAAAAGAGAGTGCTGCCTGGCACATTAATTGCTTACCTTCACCTCCTTTGAAGGCATGTTCATGCTGGGTCCAAGTGATCCATAAAATAACCATTTTAACTTTTAATGTGTTGGTAAGCCTATCTCACTGCCCTGATGTTGGCGTGTCCTAATGTCAAAATGACAGCTGTCTGACATCTCACCCTGTGCACCCATTTAGTCACCATAGAGAATATAATAGTTACAAGCATGTCAAACTCAAAAGAACTTGAGCCATGACATTTAGTAAAATATTCACAATGAGAGTCAATTTAACTTTAGCAAAACAGGTTTATCCATCATATCAAATTACTGTTGTTAATTTGACTTTTGTTTTGTAGTTTTCTTTGCATTTACTATAGAAACTTTTCTGGTTGTATTCTTGTATAACAGCCATAAGCATATGGATCTTATACATAGCTTTATGTTCGCATGCATTTAAGTACCCGTATAATAAAAATCATTTAATACTCCAGATCCAGATTAATGTTTTTCTTCTTTAAAGGGGGACACAAATTACTGAAGCTTGAGAAGGACAGCCCTAGATCCTTATCAGCTGTCACAAGCCCAAAGTAGCATTTGGTCTATGAATAACCAATAGGTCAGCAACTTGGGGGAGGGAGGGAAGAGGCAAGTAAGGACTGGGGGAGGGGAGTGAAAAGCAGAAACACTAAAAAAAGGTGAAATGCCTTTAAGGAAATCATTATAGAATCACTCAAGGAAACAACTAATGGAAAGCTTCACCTACCTGAGGCTTCCGTCTTGTTCCAGTGCTGCAGATGGCGTGACTATCACGGTTGCTGCCCCTGCGTCAGATACGGGGATGCCGTGACCAGTACACATAAGAGGATCGATCAGTGAATTCTGCTAGGTGGCTGGATGCGTTCCACATAGGTCCACCTTGCCTGAAAACTTCTCAGGGGTCCTTACTAAGCACTCCAAACTGAGAATTAAGACAGTCTCATTTTGTGGCAGATGAAACGGCACCTCACAGGGGGCCACGGCTGCCGGGACTTATAACACCCGCGGTGGAAAAGGTGCATCCCTGTGACTTCAGTCCTAAATAGTACTCAAAATTATTTCAGGAGGCTGAACGCAGTGAAGGTTTCTCCTCGCAGGCCGACTGAGATGCGGTCAGGATTAGGATACCCTTTAGCAAAGGAATTTTTTCCCCTATGGTCACACTCTGAAAGAAGACAGGAGGTGCAAATGACTACAAGGAGATATTTATACACTTAAATCAGCCATAAAGATCAACCATTACAAAATTCCTGAGAAATCTTGGCTTTTAAAATGATTTCCAAAAGCAGCAATCATATCAAATTAGCTGAGAGAGGCAATAGCCGAATTTTTTTTTTCTGGTTTAACATATTCTTTTCTTCCTTTGTGCTCTTTTTAAGGAGTTTCTTTCTCATGTTCGGCAAGCTCACAGCCTCTTTCCCAGCACAGGTTTCACTCTATTTGCAAATAGCATTCCAACATGCTTTCCCAGCTTCCTAGCTGCCTTCCAATGGCAGACACCTGGGTGGCAGATGGTGCAACTAGCCCCCTCTATATTTCCTGGATTGATGAAAAAAACTGTCAGGAACCTGACTGCATTGGCCTGGTGCCTCATGGTGAAAAGGCTGCTCAGGGGAAGTGACAGGGACTGGAAATAATTTTGATTAAAAATGGTCTGCAGGGGCCCGGCTAGATAGCTCAGTGGATAAAGAGCGCGCTGGGATACCA
>PVKH010016412.1:0-15741 GCA_004027955.1 Chaetophractus vellerosus
TTCATCAGTCTTTCATCGGAGCAAACTCATCGAGGACCCTTCATCAGTCTTTCATCGGAGCCCCTGGCTTGCAGCCTGCTGGCGGAACCTGGACTTGTGTATCCCCACGGTCACGTGAGAGACTCTTATAAAATCTTATATTTTTAACAGAGATCTCGTGTTGATTCTGTTTCCCGAGAGAACCCTGACTAGAACACATGTTAACATTGATATAAAGATAGTGGTTACCCAAGGTTCTGAGGGGATGGGAAGGGAATAATAGATGGAACAACAACAACAAAAAGATTGCATGGTGTTGTGACAGGAACAGACAGAACAGTGCCCAGAAACCGACCCTCACATGTATGCAAACCTGACCTAGGAAGAATGTGACATTACCAGTGGGGAAAGAATGGTGGCATTGGCAATAAACGTTTTTGGGAAAACTGGTTATTAGGAAAAATATATTAGATCTTTACCTCATATCTTAATCAAAAATAAATTTCAGACAGATTATAAACCTAAATGTGAAAAATTGAATTTTAAACCTTGTAGAAGAAAGTATAGAGGAATATTTTTGTGATTTGGGGAATTTTTGAAAAAATTTTAAACCATTAAAAATTTTTTTCCTGGGCTTTCATATTTGTTGATTTTTTAATTAATAAGCCCCTTTTCAATACAATTTACAACCTCATCCCTATTTCCAGTCTGATTATACAAGTATAACATGACAGAAATGTCTGGAATAAATACATCAAAAATAAAAAGACAAAGCTCTGAAGCTAAATGCATACAGCAGATTGTATGAAGGTGGAGGAAAGTGTCTTGGCAATAAATTAGAGTAAGACAAAGTAACGGGAAGATTTTAGCTAAAATTCTTTCAGTCACCCTTTTCCTTTTCTCCATGTTTAAGGATGCACATGAACTCAACATAGTTGAATGCTTCTCCATACAACTTGCCCACCACTTCATCTGTAAAAGAATTCCCTGTATTTGTCGGCGGCTCCCTCAGGTAATCCTCCTGGGTGTTGCCTATTGCTTCTTCATCAAAGCAAGCAAAAGCATTTCTGATGACATCTTCTGGGTCCACGTCATTTAACTTCTCACCAAACATAGGACCATGGTGAAATCTATGGGATCCAGAGCCTCATTCATGGTAGCATCCGTGTACGCATTAGTTGGATTCTTCCCCAGAGTAGCAAGCATATTATGCATATCTTCCTTCTTGATGTACCCCTCTCTGTTACGCTTACTCATGTTGAAGGCCTCCTTGAACTCTCTAATCTGAGACTAGTCAAACAAGCCTAACACGTTGGATGTTGCACCCCGAGGGGTCTTCTTGGTGGTCTTGGTCTTTGCCTTTTTGCTGAATATGGTTGGTGACTGTTTAATTCCATCCCAGACTTTGGAACTGGGTTGCCTTGTGTGTGATGACCAGTGGCCCTTAAACCATTTTTTTGTGTGTGTTTTTTTGATTTTTAAACAAGAGAACAGAAGAAAGACTGATCAATATGACTCCATTTAAAAGCAAACTTCTTTTAAAAAATGCAATCACTGTTTGTGCAAATGAACTATATTAATACTTGTAAAGCAGTAAAACTTTCCCGGGCCTGAACACATAGTAAGCAATACTAGTTACTTGCTATTATTATTTCATTTGTAGGGTATTTTCTCCCCACAATAATAGCAATAAATCTATTTGTACAGTGCTTTTTACATTTTTCTCATTCAGACTCTACTCTTTTAGATATTACACATCAAATGATGTAACTAAAGGAAGAGAGTCGCTCATCAGTAAAACACAATGTGAAAAGGAATATTTCTTAGGCCAACATGGCAATTATTTTAACATGGGAGTCTCTTCTGTGGGAACTAGTCTTCATTTGCAAGAACTCTGTAGCTTGTGGTCTTTCCTTGGTAATGTTAACATGGAGCAAATCCTCCTGGTGACCTGTTTCGTGTGCCCAAGAATGCAGTTCCTGACTGTTGGTCTGATGCTGCCATGCTGCTGGAAAACCAGGAGCTTTCTCTCTACTCACTCTTGACCCTGGGTCATCATTTTACTTTTCCATCTGGGCCCTGCCATATTTATCTCTTGCAGCTGCTGAAATAAACAACTGAACTTGCATTCCAGCTTCTATGTTAGACTGCACCAAAATATTGGCGCAATCAGAAGAGAAACATTTGTAGAAACTTTGGAGGTCTAAGATAGTCATCATTTGGCAGATAAAAATCAGACGACTCTGGCTTTGAATGGATCAGGGAGGTGAAGGGTGACCTTTTTCTTTTTTAAAATCTCATTCCTCAAAATGTTGTTATTTCTGGCCCCTTGGTGAAGTCCCTACAGTTTTAAAAGGCCACCTCTCTAAATCCAACCTCTTCCGCATTACAAATAAACCATTACCGTGCACTCCTTAAGCAGCAGCAAAAGCTGTTTTTGCTTCAACTCAGAGCACAGTTCAGAAGGTCAGACGTGACCACAGCATCTCCTGTTATTTCAGGGCTTGCATATGTTTGCCTTGGCTTCATTTCCCTGGCATTTGGTTTCCGTTATTTTTTCATGGGTTTGGCTTGCAGGAATCAAAGAAACATATTTTTTAAAGTAAGTGAAGCTCCCGAAGATGAAGTGCTCTGAACTGGTGGTGACTGGACACAGTGGAAGGGAGGCGTGTCTCCCTGCTTGCTCTCAGTAGCATGGCCCTGACCCTGCTCCCGGCCGGAGGACGTCTCACAAGGCAAGGCTGGCCAACGCCTCCCTCCTCACTCCACCGCCAGACCCCGGCGCGGCTCAGCTGTCTCCGTTCAGGGTACCTACTGAGGCCAAAGCAAAACGCCCAGGAGAGCTTGGGCCACCCTTGATGAAGCGTTTTCTATTTCAGCCTCAGTTACAGCGGGTTGTTTTCAATTGTAAGATGCTGAGATTGGCCTATTACTGTGGCTTGTTTTGGTTCCTGCTGTGAACTCTCAGCAGAATTTGTGTCTGGAAAATAGGCACTGACTGTGTAAAACCTGATTAAAATCGCTACTGTGATGTTAAACCGACAGCAGAGACCTCAGGGCCAGATTTGATCAGCCTGGAGGTGTGATAGCATAAAAGCGGCAGCAGACTGTGGTGGGAAGGGATGGAGTGCAATGTAGTGGTTCCCAAGCTTGTCTGCATGTTGGGATCCCCTGGGAAGTTCCAAAAATACCCGATTCTTGTGTCCCACCTGAAGCCGTTGTGATTTAACTGATCTGGAGAATGACCTGGACTTTGAAGTTTTAAAAGATCCCTAATTTGAGAACAGCTGATATCATGGCTAAGAGTCCAAACTTTGAAGTTCACAGCCCTGGTTTGAATCCCAGCTCCAACACTTAATAGCTGTGTGATTTTGACCAAATCACTAAATCTTTTTGAACTTCAGTTTTCTCATCTTTAACACGGGGATGGTATTTTCACATGAGGAAGCAGAGGCACAGAGAGGTTAAAAAGTGTGTCCAAGTCACAAAAGCATAATAAAAGACCTTCAATAAATGATGATTACCAAAAATGCTTGTGGTAAATGAATATGTATGGCCCTCTTCAAAATTATAACAAATAAAACATTTCATCTACCTCTTTTGTGCTTTTTTACGTTTCACTTTTAATAGAGACTTTTCAACCAACTCATAAACAGTCTCATAGAAAATGTCCTATGGCTTTTGCTGATGACAGATTACCCACATATTTTGGTTCCTAATCTCATTTTCATCCCTGACACTTTGGGTGGCCTTGGGTGAGCAAAATAACTTCCCCATGTCTTTAGTTTCTCTACCTATAACATGATCTAATAATAGCTCCCTTGAAAGCATGCTGTGGAGGCTAATTATCGTTAAGCCATTTTTTTTTTTTACTCTGTTGCAGACTGGAAACCCAAAAGGCCACCCAGACTTCAGTCCTGTGGTGAAATCTCAGCTTCTTTTGGACTGAGACAAGAGTGTTTCTTCTTGGTGGGCCTCCAAACCCTCTTGCTGTCTGCTCTTTGCATAGAGCAGTGCCGGGTCTCTTTTTTCACATGCAACGTTATTTGGAATAAGTTGCCATAAACACCCTGTGGTCAAGGAGTAAATGATACCATTTATTATAAAGTTATTTGGGAAACATTTTCCACTAATAGGGCTCATTAAGGCAGTGACGATGTCACTTGATATGCTCATGGTCCAATAGGGAGAATACTGTTCCGCAAAGGAAAAACTTACCAAGAGTTCATGTTCTTTAAGGATAGAGACTTGGTTCCTGTGGATTCTAGAGCCTTGCCTCTCAAGGTGTGGTCCACTAGTCCAGCACACAGAGGCAGCATCTGGGAGCTTGTCAGAAGTGCAGAGACCCAGGCCCCACTTGAGGACTGTGGAATCAGACTCTGCAGTTTAACAAGATCCACAGGTGATTGGTAGGCACATTAAAGCTGGAGAAACACCCCTCTGCTTCCCAATGACAGTGATGATACAGTAAGTGGTGGAGCTGGGAATCCAGTAAAGGCTGATCAATTGTTCTATCCTCTTTGCCGTGTAGCCACCTCTGTTGGTAATGCAGTTAGGGTCTGATTTATTGCTAAGGTGCAAACTGACCTTCCTATAAGCAAACTGACCATTGCTACTGTGGAGGGGTTCCTACTCCTCAGTTCAGGAAATTTCTGGATCAAGGCAATTTGTATCTCAGTGTTTGTGATAATGTTACATTTTGGTTTGCTGCATTCTGTTTCTTCTCTTTTTTTAAGCTTAAGATACTTTCTTACCTGGAAAAAAAAAGCATGCGTGAGAGTGAGAGTGAAAGAACGAGAGAGAGAGAGAGAGAGAGAGAGAGAGAGAGAGAGAGAGAGAGGAAAGGAAGGAAAGAGAAAAGGAAAAGGGAAGGAAAAGAAAAGCAACATTTGCACAAACCAATTTTTTTTTTCAAATATTTATTTCAATACTTCAGTCACCCGTTCTGAGTATAGGGTAAAACACTTTTGTTACCCTTTAAGTGCTGATGCTTTATATCGACTGTTTTGTTTTCAATGCAAATCATTCTGAAATGATTGAACAATATCACTGAAAGAGTTTGCCTAAAACAATTTATTTCTTTCTGAGACAACTTCTACTATGGCCAGAATGATCTGTCGAAATAGGCAAATTTGAACTCCTGATGAATTACTTTATTTAGGCAATTATCATCCATGCATGCTAACATCATAAAAAGAGAAATAACAAGGTATTATTTGCCTGCCCGTGGAAGTACACAATACCACCTAGGAAATATTCTCACCAAAAAGTGGAATCTCATTAAGATTCTGTAACCACTTACCAATGTGCAGGAACTATGGGGTCACTTAACTGTCCTCTGGGCCTTTTGGAATGCTTGCTTTTGGCTCCCTCTATCTCGGACGCCAGCTGTCATGCCATGAGAAGCCCAAGTCACATGGAGAAGCTACGCATAGGCACTGTGGTTGACAGCTCCACCTGAGCTCCCTGCTGACAGTGTAAGTGAGCCATCTTGGATGCCCAGCTGGCACATGACTGTAACCGCATGAGAAACCCCAAATGAGAAGTGCCCAGCTGCTCCCAGCCAATCCACAGAACTAAGAGTAAGATTTTTTTTTAAGTTTTTTTTTTATCCTCCCCCACTCATTGTTTTGGGCTCGCTGCCTGCTCTCTGTGTGTTCTTCTGTGCCCGCTTGTCTTCTCTTTAGGCAGCACCAGGAACCGGACCTGGGACCTTCCGGAGTGGGAGAGAGGCACTCAATCTCTTGTACCACCTCAGCTCCCTGGTCTCCTGGGTCTCTTATTGTCTCTTCTCTGTGTCTCTTTTTGTTGCATCGTCTTGCTGTGCCAGCTCTCTGCATGGGCCGGCACTCTACGTGGGCCAGCTCGCCACTCAAGCCAGCTCGCCATGCAGGCCAGCTTGCCTTTCACCAGGAGGCCCCAGGAATTGAACCCTGGACCTCATATATGGTAGATGGGAGCCCAATAGCTTCAGCCACATCCGTTTCCCAGTAAGAATGTTTTAAGACATTCAATTTTGGGATGATTTGCTAAGTAGCAACAGATAATCAAATCGGTTTGTTGTGCCCCATTGGCTGGAGAAGGAGATGGTGAGGAGACTAAAATGATCCTAGGTTTGGGGCCTGGGAGTGTGTGGATGAGAGTGCTGTTAACAGAGTTAGGAAACCTAGGAGGAGGAGAAGTTTGGGGATGGGAGGGCTGGAAGAAATACCTTAAAGGTTTTCTTGTTGATCCTATTAATATATCTTAATTTTAGAAAATTTAGAACACACCAAAAAAAGTTAATGGAAGAAAATAAAAATCACCTGTAATTCCACTACATGGTGCTAACCACTCTTATTATTTATTGTAGTTCCTCCTCTGTGCTTGTTTGCTCTTTGTTTTTAATCCCCCAAACTATCTTAAAACTTACCCTGTTGGAGAGGATTTACTTCAAGATCTTGGATGACAAAATCTAACATGAACCTCTGGCTACATCTCTGGCTTCCTTCTATAAAACTTCAAATGAAAAGAAATGAAATAGATGTTGCTATTGGAAATTCTTTGTTTTGGAAAAACAGCTTGTTTTCCACCAGGGTTAAATCTTCAGGGAAATCCTGAACATCCATCTCTGTGACAGAATTGCTGGCCTGTGACTCCAGGGGCAGATGAGGTCATGCTTTTAGTGCTGGCGAGAAACAAAATTCACTGGATAATTATTAGCCTATACAATCTAAATGGAAAGAGTAGAATAAACGTGGATGCATTCAAGGGAATGATATGGATGCCCGGTTGTGCTTTGGTTCATTCATTCATTTATTCATTCATATATTCTTTCTTTCTTCAAGAAATATTTATGAAGCATCAACCATGTACCTGGTCCTGAGGTAAATGGTGAGAAAACAGTCATTAATTCCTTCCTGTCCGGTGGGGAAAACAATCATTAATCAAATAGTTTCATAAATAAATACCTAAATACTACGACAACAAGTTCATTAACAAGTAGGTATCGAGTGCCTGCTGTCTGCAGTCTTGTGCTTCATGCTTGGGGCGCTACCAAGAAGGTTAAGATGACTTTTGTCCTCAAGCTGAAGAAGCACATGCTCGCCAAAGTGATGAAGGCCTGTAAATGCTCATCTTGTAGTGCAGTGCTGGGGACTATTAAAGAAACGCACACAATACTCATTGTCAGCAAGTAGCGGTGATATGCAACATGGCCGCCCGAGCTAATAATAAACAACTCCCGCCAGTTTATCTCCTTCCCTAGCAATTCCCGCCAGTCTATCTCATTCTCTAACAACTCCCGCCAGTCTATCTCCTTCCCTAGCAACTCTCGCCAGTCCATTCCCTCCCCTAGCAACTCCCGCCAGTCCATTCCCTCCCCTAGCAACTCCAGCTACCAATAAAAAATTACCAAACCACCCTTTCTTTGCTAGCCATTCCTTCACTAGCCACTCCCTCCTCCCTTTGAGCATAAATACTTGTACTTTACCAATAAACTTTTGCAGCTTGATCAGACCTCCTGTCTTGCTGTTGTTCTTTGTGTCTCCTTGTCCCATACCATTCTTTTCCCACAGGTCCGGGGGCCCCTGTTGACTGTCCCGCTGGACGGGACAGTGTAGACTTGTTTGATAGGAGAAATCAGTACGTGGCGCAAACAAAAAATTTTAATTGAAAAGCAATGTATAATATGTAGCATGGTAAAACAAATAAAAATAGTACATAGTTAATAAGTTTCTGTCTTACGCCAATATCTGTACACAACAAATGCTAAAAGATTCTTGTGTATTCTAGAAATTTTCCATGCATTTTTGAGAACACATGCTGTGATGGTTAATTTCAGGTGTCAGTATGGCTAGTTTATTGTGTCCTTTTGTTTGGTCAAGCAAGGACTGGCCTGATATTATTGTGAGAGTATTTTGTAGTTATATTTACAGCATTAGGAAGTTGATTGCATCTGTGGCCGATTGCATCTACAATCAACAAAAGAGATTATGCTCAGCAATGAGGGGAGAGTCTTCATCTACTCAGTTAAGATCTTAAAGCAGAACTGAGGACTTCAGCAGTCAGAGAGAAGAATTTCTGCCTCTTTTTCAGCTAGACAGCATCTCCTGGTGACTATAACTTAATTTTCACTAGAGTTTCTAGCTTGTGGCCTGGTTTATGGAATTTGGATTTGCCAATCTCCAGGATCATATAAGCCAATTCTTGTAATAAATCTTTCTATCTATATCTCCTCTTGGTTCTGTTTTACTGGAGAACCTTAATACACACACACACACACACACAAGCAAACATACACATTTGTTATTTGATACATATTATTTTTTGTTATATGTTATTTGTTTTAAATAACATAATTAATTTTTCATGCTTATGTTCCATTGTCCAGTTAACCACAGGAAATATTTAAAAAATTATAAAGCTAATATGCACACAGATTTAGAAAATACAAACTATATGAAAATGTATTCGAAAGAAGTAAAAGCCTCTTAGAAGTAACTGCTGTTGAGAAGTTGCTCCTCAGAAGTAACAGTTAAGTAAGAGTTTATGTGTATCCGTATGTGTCCTATAAATGGAAAAAGAGACTCTTGGTTTACCAACTCAGATGATCAAGACATAAAATTTTCTTTTTTTTTATTTTTTTATTTCACATCCCCCCCCCTTCTGCTTGCTCTTGCTGTGTGACCATTCTTCTGTGTTTCTCTATGTTCGCTTCTTGTCTCCCCCCGTCCCTGCAGCGACGCACCGAGTCGGCCCTCCGCGGTGGCAGCTCGCTCCGTTCATGGGTGGCTCCATTCCGTTTTCACGGGAGGCTCCGCTCCATGTTTTGCAGGCAGCAGTCCTCCATTTTGCAGGCAGGAGCTCCGCTTTTCACGGGTGACTTTGCCATGCCCGTGGGGGCTCTGCCCTGCCCGTGGTGGCTTTTTGCCTTGCCCACGGCGGCTCTGCCCCGCCCACAGCGGCTTGCCTTTCTCAAGGCCGTCTGCCCACTTGGAGAGGTCCCTGGGAACCGAACCCGGGGCCTCCCATGTGGTATCCCAGCGCGCTCTTTATCCACTGAGCTATCTAGCCGGGCCCTAAAATTTTCTTAGTTGACACTCAGCAATTCAAATTTTTCTGTGCCACCAATCTGCTTGGGGGATAGAAACTAAATCTCAATGTGGGGATTCACCACTTTCTTCAGTGTTGTACCTAAATTCTGAGTGAATCTACAAAGTGCCAAGGTTTTGGGGCCTTCATCTGGTACCATTAGTGGCTTGGTGGATCTTCCACGCAGCTTGACTGTTGCTGAGACATTCTCTTTTCCTACCTCCCTACATGCTTCTCTGGGTCACAGGGCAAGGCTGGAAGACGGCCGCCTGCCTGGACCCACCCCACGGCCATTCTTTCTTGGTTCAGTGGCTGGTGAGGTGGCTGGAGGGTGAGGTTGGCACACCAGGTTTCAATCTTGTTCTGCTATGACTTAGGCAAGTGCCTTCCCTTATCTGGGCAGCAGTCTGATCCATTGAAGATGAATAGGTTAGAGCAGGACCTTGGATTAATAGGAAATAAGCACATATTAAATATAAAAGCATTATTCTGTAAGAATAATGTGTGTGTGTGTATATATGTGTACTGTGTAAAATATATTTCTTGGTTGGGCTATAGTAAAAAAATTTGAAAGTCACTGGAATAGAGAAGTCTACTCACTGGCCCAGTAAATGGTTGGCTAAAAATTGTGAAAACGAAGGACCTTGCTATTTCTATGGCAATGGACGCCTTGGGAATGCAGGCAACTTCTCACTGTTGCTATAAGCAATGGTAATGGAACTGCTTCTTTCCCCTTATGCCAATTAATTAATAATTTTAACTGTGTAAAAGCCTTAATTAATTATTTTCTTCTTCTCTAGTCAACTTAATGCAGTGTGTGGTGTATTTTCATTTCCCCTTCTCTATTTCTTATTCCTTTCTTCTTTCCCCCTTTTTTCCTTCCCTTTTTCTTTCCCTTCCCATGTCCCTCCTCTATCTCCTGCCTCTTTTTTAAACTAAATACTGTAGACCCTTCCTACTCAGAGTGTACCTCATTAACTAGCAGCTTCAGCCTCACTTAGGAGCTTGTTAGAATGCAGAGTCTCAGGCCCTGCCCCAGACTTACTGAATAAGAATCTGCATTTTAACAAGACTCCATGTGATTCTTACGAGCATTTAAGTGTGACAAGCCCTGCTATAGACATTGATCACCTTAATCAAACAACACTTTGAAAATGTGTCATCAAACTTTTAACCCAATTATCCACAGATGCTTCCCATCGGCATGGTTACAGAAATATATGGGGTTAGAGGTGCGGCAGGTGTGGCAATGTGGGGCTTGGGTTGCCTTATATGGAGAAGTTGTGGTTTTCCCTGAGACTCTGGACAAAGGGTGTTTAGTCATGGAGGCAACTGTCTGGGTATCCTGATAAATATCAGGTCTCTTCTTGTTTGTCAAGGGATAGTAGGTGATGTGGTTTGTGGTTTCAGGACCTGTTGTGTGTTGTCAGACGCCAGCCTGAGAATATGCTGGTTTCAGTTGGCTCGGAAAGGAGCATCATTCTGTTTGTTTTTCTTCCCTGGGAAACACAGAGTAAGTTGGAGGTGATCCTCCGAGTATGTATTTGTTATAAGGAGTTTGACCGTAAGCCCTGGGTTTCCTGGGACAGTTCCAGGTTAACACATCTTTCCCAGAAAAATTATTAATTGCACTCACTTTCATTTCCAAAATTGTCTCGGTTTGAACAATAAATTGTGTCACACACTGGTTATAATAGACCTCTGCAACAGGCTAGAGAAATAAATATCCCCGGTTCTATTTGTTGCCAAGGGCGAAGGCCAGGAAAAAGATGATTCCCCATCAATCTGTGGCCCTGACACAAGATCTTTGGGGACCTTTGGGTCTGCTGACAGGTTTTTGGCATTTCTCAGATTGGTGCCAACTCTAAGATCCTGTCCTGACATCTGGGTCTAACCTCTCACTTCTCTAGTCTTGGTTGTCTTTTCATTTTGCTGCCTCCGCCCAGAACCAGATGGTGTTTTATACTCCCTTTAACATTTATTGCCACCAGTGACACCATAAAGAGTGCATTTCTATTACTCTTATATGGTTTCTATGGTGCTTGTGTCTCCTGATCTCTCTCTGGCAGGGGTGACGGTGTTCCAAATAGCTGAAGTGCCTTGCACACTAGGCTGGAAGTAAAAGGCCACTTTATAAGTGCCAGCAAGGAGGCAAAATATTTTGGGATGAATTTATTGCACTGAAATTCTGAAATAGAAATTAGCTTCGTCACCGGATGGTGACGAGAGGGAAGGTGGAGAGTCCTCCACGCACAAGCTTACCAGGACCCCAGCACATTGATTCTCTGTTCCTCCTGGTGCCTTGCAGGGGCTGTGAAGCAGATCACATGATCCAAGGCTCCAGCCTTGTTAGCTTTTTCTGCACATGGCCCTGGCAGATATGAGGTGGGACTCAGAAAATACTTTTCTCTTCTCCTGCAGTACCCGGAGGCCGCTGGGCAAACCTTCTGGAGGTGCTAATGGAATTTCAGAGCTGAGTTTTGTTGGTCAATAGTGGGGCAGGCCGCGGCAGATCTGGAATGAGGGAGCATGAACAGGTGGGCTCTGAAGTTGTGTGTGCTTGGCTAGAACGCGTTGTGGTGCTGTCTGAGGGAGTTTATTTATTTTTCCAGTCACACTTAGTCCTGGGAGGTGTTAGATTTCTCTAAAGCCTTCATGACTCATGACCCCATGAGCGCTCAGATTTCACTTCCCTACCTCTTCAATCCCACTTGCTTTGCTCTCCAAAAATGAAAATAGCAAAATCTCTTAGAGTGGGCACTTGTTGAAAAGGACATCTCTGGCCAATTCTGGGAAATTGCTTTACAAGCTCAGAGATGGGAGGTGGGACCATCACTCCAAGGAATTTGTTTCTGGAGGATGATTTTTCACAAATGTTTTCAAATAACCACGTGAGGCCTATCTTTCAAAACAGCCATATTGGAGGCCTATTTCCTTCTTCCATATTTCCTGCCAAAGCTCAGAATGTTTGAAATTACCTTCAGAGCCAGTGTTTATAAAACACATAAAATATTTGTTCTCTTAAATTTTCACCTAATTTTTTACCTACACATCCCTATCTGGCTTGAACTCCAGGCTCAATCACCAGACCTCGCTCCAAATGCCAGTTGCCTTTCCAGGAATCAAAACCTTCTTCCACAGAATGTGGTCTTGACATCACTGAGAAGATCCAACAGAATATCCTGAGACTTTTCAGACAAGTTCCAAAGAGAAGATTTAGAAATATTCTGAATTATTACTATGTATTTGGGAAAAGAGCCTAGCTTTAATTGGTGACCAGAATGGAAACAAACAAATAAATAACTATAATGAATATATTAAAAAGATCTTTATCAGGTCACCTCTTATCATTTCTCTCATGCATTAATAGATAGCTATTGTTTTTGTAGAAGCAGCCAGTAAGTAACTTTTACTTGTTCCTTCATCATCGATTTATGTATTCATTCAGTCAGTTAACATAGCATTTGGCTTCCTTTGGCAAACAACGAGACATGAGCACTGCCTTCATTCAAATGGGAGAAAGTTGAACACTAATTGCCCAAATTAATATAAAAAAATGCCACAAAACCCTACTGTATGGGAGAGGAATCAACATGCGGCTAAGGGAGGATTGAAGATTGAGTAGCAGTGATCTGGCTGAAGGGTAGAGGAGTGCAAGAGCTCTTCAGCTAGAGAGGACTATTTAGGTAAAGTTTGCATGGCAAGAGGGATGACGGGCTGTTGGAGAAACGGAAAGGAATCTAGAATGGTTGCTGCTCAGAGCACAGTAGATGAAGATGGGGAAAGCAGCAATGGAAAGACTACGTTGCCCCTTATGGGTGGTGTCCTCATAATTTATCATCCTAACTGGGGTACTTCTGAGAGTGAAATGAGGAGCTATTAATAAATACCAAAGGAGGCATTCCCCCACCCCCACCCCAACTATCCTGGGCAAAACCAGGCCATGCGCTCACCCTACTTATAGACCATGTTAAGGATTTCATTGTTCATCCTTTTTAAAAACAATGCCAAGCCACTGTAGTTTTGAAGGTTAGGGATGGGGATGAGGATGTGTCATTTTTGCATTTTGAAAAGATCTTTCAGGCTACACATTCCTTTCTGGAGAAAGGAATGGTGGTCACTTCTTTAAATGCCAGAAGGTCTCGTTGGGTTTGGATAAATCTTCATTATGCTGCAATCTCCTTTCTCTCTGCATCCTGCTCCCACCCCAATGCTCAGCACACATCTGTGCAGCAGCTGCAGAACGGGATTCCAGGGGCTCTGGCTAATTTGCAGAATTATGGGGAAGGTGCCTGGCAATGGAGTGCTCCCATTAGTACTGCTCATGTTCACATAGTAAGCTTGATGCCTTCCACATGCTCCTGCTTTATTCTGATCCTCCTGGGACCAGGCCAGTAATTAACTCTTTGGTGGAATTTGGCCCAAGTTAGTCTTTCATTGTTAAAATTTTCAGAAAAACAGGGTCTGCATATATAAACCAATGGGAACAATGTCTTGAATCCACCAGGGACTTTGTTCATATCCCTATATCGCTCCTAGAATCACAGAGTCAGAGAGTTGGATGGGGCTTTAAGAGACCTGAATCCTTTCCAACGGCCTATTGAAGAGTGGTCATCCTGCTCAGACCGAACTCTTCAAGGGACACGCGACACACTCCCTCCCAGGGCTCTGTCCTATATTTGCTCTCTGCCTTCTATCCCCATTGCCACCACCCTGGCCCAGGCCACCATCGTTTGTGGAACCACTGCCATAACCTCCTGACTGGTCTCCCTGCTTCCACTTCAGCCTCTCTCCAATCCATTCTCTACACAGCAGTCAGAGTGGTCTTCGTAAAACAGAAGTTTGTTCCCTGCTTAAATCTCTTCAACAGCTTCTCTGCATTTGGAATAAATCCAAAGTCTTTCCTATGCCCACAAAGCCCAGCTTTCTGCCTATTACTCCAACCTTCTACCACCACCATTCTTTTCTTCACACGCTATGCTCCAGCAACACTTGCCTTCTTTTGTTTTTTTTTTTTAGACACAAACTTTTTGCCTCAGAGCGGTTGCCTGGAACCCTCTTTCCATTACTGTGTATGTAATTGGCTCCTTCTCCTTCTTTAGGTCTCGACTGAAGTGTCACCTACACATAAAGGTTTTCTAGTCAGTCTATTTAATGTGGATCCCTCTTACTAATCTCTTACTTGGAGGTCTTTTTATTGTTTCCTTTAAAACACATACTTTGTATTTTTATTATTGGTCTGTTTTCTTATTTGTTTTGTTTTTGTCTGTCTCTCTGGCTAAAATGTGAACATGCTGAGGGCAGAGACGATGTTTGCCTTGTTCACTGCTGTATCCCCAGCACCTAGCCCAGTTTTTTGGCACATAGTAGGTGTACTCAATAAATAGTTACAGAATAAATAAACAAATGAAAGCAGATTGATTTCCTGTTTAACAGCTCCTTTTGTTTTGAAACAATTTCTTATTTTGAGCCTTACAGTCATTTTTACCTTTTGCTACAGTTCTGCTCTCTAGAATTCCCTCTTTCATAATGAAAACCTCACAGATATCTGAAGCCCATTACTTTGTCCATCCTCAGGCTCTTTCTCAAGTTGAAACACCCCCATTTCTTTCTCCTCTCACCCTGTGAATTGCTATCTTGTTTGATTCATCCTTTTGTTGTTTCAGCCTATTGAATTCTTTTAGGATTCATAATGTGTCATCTACAATAGTGGTTATTCCTCCCATCTCCTGGGCCATTTACTAATTTGATAAATATGCTAGCTATGCCCTCATCCAATTCACAAGCAAATATGTTGAATGCCCCTAGAGAGGCCTTTCTGCAGGCACTGATAACTTAATTAGCCTGTGAAAATAGCTACTGAGAGAAGCTTGCATTAACTATAAAGCAAGGAATTGTTGAATGCTTCAAGTAAGATGTGATTTTTATATAGCTGTCTAGATGTCATTTCCAATTGTATGTCTTGCCTGCTTTGCACATTCAACATAGTCAAAAGGTAACATGTATTTTGATACATAATAGTAAGTGGCCATTTATATAGTGGTTATGAAGACTATTTAGCAACATGGAATAATGTGATATATGGTATATGATAATACGGTAAATGGAAAAAGTGGAATGCAAAGCTATATTATGGGCAAATTTTCTTCTCTGTTTTGAAATATGTGGTTTTCACATTTATAATGAAAAACATACATTTATAACAAAACTTTACTTATATTCCTCTTCTAAAAACCAGTGCTTTCTATTAAAGAACCTTGCTTTCTCAGAGCAAGGAGGATTGGGAGATGGACTGTAGGTAACAGAAGGCATACAATCTTTTTCATATTTTATCGATCCCCCTCTGTCCTAATCACTCAGGGTGTGAAATGGAAATTTTAAAATATAAGTTCCCTTCTGTCTCTCCCCTTTCTTTGTTCTCAGGGTACCATGCTTTCAGGCTGTCCCCACTATAGCCACTTTTGAGTTACATCCCTCCCCTTTTACTCTCCTAACCTGCACCAAAGCTTACTGACCCAGATTACTATTGCCACATAGCATCCTCCTCTATCTCCTACTGGACTCATTTCCCTGACTTTCAAAGTAATATTGATTGTTATAGACAATCTCTTCATATATAAAAAAAATGAAAACATCATTCATTGCTCAACCACCCACAGAAGATCGTTCTTTATAAAACCATTTTAGAAA
>PVKH010016413.1:0-15741 GCA_004027955.1 Chaetophractus vellerosus
CATCTCCCTCTCTACTTCAAAATATTTATTAGTTTTATGGCTTTTATATTGACAATGTTGATGACACATTCTTTTCTATAAATACAATTACTGGTTTTGTGCTTTGCCTATACATTAATACCCAAAACTGAAAACTAGCACTTTTAGGATTGTGATTATGTGAATTTTTTTTCTTTAAGTATCAAGTTAGGTAAATAGATCCCCTGATATGTTATTTAATGCCATTACAATCCTTATGTTTAGGAATAATTTCCCAAATCCTAGGGCCCAAGTATCGTATCATTTAAAGTATTTTCAACTTTCTTCTTCTGGATAACACTCAGCTACCAGTTTCCTGTATCCTTTTTTCCTTTTACAAGCATATCTCCATGAGTGTTTTTTTAGTGAAGTCTTTAAATGGTAAACTTTCTGAGTCTTAAATTTCTGAAAATGTCTTTAAATTGTTCTTTTAGAGTTTTACTGAGTAGTGAATTATAGGTTCAAAATCAGCAGAAATTTGGTGAGCTCACTCAGATAAGAACTGCCTAGCTAACCCAAATCATAAATAAAGGTCATTGTTTTATGTCACTAAATTATGAAGTAATTTGTTATACTTCAAAATATAACTTGTACAAGCCATAAATTGTATTACTGTTCTAGGTCTTATAGATACAATGATAAACACTGGAGATAATACATAAATGAGTAAGACAATTTCAGATAATAACACATGCTATGAAGGAAAGGAAGCAAGGTAATGTGATAGAGACTGACTAGGGTTGGCATCTAATTTAGATGGCCTGGTTACAGAAGACTTCTTTGAGTAGGTGAAATTTAAGCTAAGATCTGAATGGCAAGGAAGAGTCAACCTTATGAAGGTCTTGAGACAGATTGTTCCTGATGAAGGAAACAGCAACTGCCAAGATGTTGAGGTAGGAACATACTTCTTATGTTAAAGGGACATAAAAAAGGTCAATGAAGATGGAGTGTAGTGAGCAAAGAGGAGAGTGAAGAGAAGGATATAATGTCAGAGAAACAGACCATGTGGGAGGACTCAGATTATAATTAATTTATTAATTACCTTGATGATGGTACCACATCCCACCCTTGTCGTTTATATTTCTGGACCAGGAGCTTGGAGCTTCTTAGAACTCCTTTGGGAAAGTTCCCTGTTCCCTTCAGCATTTGGGGCTATATAGATTTCCATGATCTGCTTCCTTCATCAGTCATATCCCATCTTCTTCTGTCTTCTAGGACTTTTTCAATATTTTCTTCTACAGCTGCCTGCCTTTCTAGTTTTCTAGGATTATTATGGATTCATTATTTTAAGAAAACAGTTTAACATTTTTAAGGACCTTGGTATATGTCTGTCCTCAATTCATCATCTTGAATTAGAATTCTCTTATTTCATTTTTAAATTTTTATCTCTACACTCATTTTAACCTATTATTTTCCTTTTGTTATCTCTTATTTTTCTTTTTTTCTCTTCTTTTACAGCTTGTTTTAATAGCATGTGGTAAGAAGTGAATACTTGATAGGATATTTATTTACTATCCAATAAATAGTTATTGATCAAATAAAATTGAACCCCCTTTCCCCTATTAGTTGATCTTGCAACCATCTGCCTTGCTCTGTTCTATCTGAGCTGAGTATAGTTTGTAAAAAGATCTCATGCTGCAGCACTGAAAATACATAGCAGTTAATTCTTCCTATATCCTTAAATTTCACTGGTAGGGTGTACTCTTTGCTGGAATGATGTTGCTTTTTATATCTCATAAATCCGTGGTGTCTCTCTCTTTCTCATTATCTATCTATCTAGCTAGCTAGCTAGCTAGCTATCAATCAGCTATCATCTTCACTGAATTTTGGGTGCTATAAACCAGTAGGAGATGGCACATCTCACCCTATTAAGAATAGAAGATCTTTCATTCTTCTAGACTCTGGGTTTGGGTTTGTTCTACATTTGGAAAGTTTCCAGGCATAAGAACCTTCACTCATCACTCTGAAACAAATAAGTAAAGTTTTGTAAAGAGGTTGGAACACTTGAAAGATGATATTAGCAATCTTTAGAGCCTAGCCCATACTCATACTGCCTTCTTCCACAAATCTGTTGGGTTCTTTGTAGAATCCGAAAAGTACAAGACTCTGCCTGCCCTGATACTGCCTTATAGGAATGTAACTGTACCTTGCCCCTCAAATCCAGAATCAGGAGGCCAACATATCTTGAATAGACAGAAAAGGGCACCATTCTCTACCTTATCCCAGGGTCATTGCACGTGCTATTCCCTTTCCCTGAGACACTGTCCTTTCTGCTTCTCCTCCAAGACTCTTACTTACTTTGAATCATACTTTTCCTTCTGGGATCAGCTTATAAGCCACTCGGAGAGGTCTCCTCTGCTTTTCTAATCTTTCCTTCCCTTCCCAAGTGTAGTAGATGCTGTTGGTGCCTTGTCCCCATCACTTGGGGTGCACTCCACCCTTAAGTACTGAAGGTGTTGGCTGAGAAAATGGAGCTGCCTTCCTGGGAGGTTACTCCTTACCAAAGGAGCAGTACTTGATCAAAGACTGACAGGTACAAAAGGTCAGCTGCCCCGCGTCAAGATGAACCAGAGCTTTCTGGGGTGTCCGGCTGATGTCAGTTTCCAGCTGAGACCAACCCCTTGCTTAATTTTCTCCTCCTTTCTTAACCTACATTCCTCATACCCCTTCTCCGGAGAGCACTCCTCCAATAAACCATTTTCAATCCCATCTCAGACCCTGCTTTTAGGAAACCTGACCTAACACATGAAGGAAGCTTTATTTAAGAGGTTTTTATATTTTCATTTCACATAACTGATAACTTTTCTCTCTAATCCCTGCATCTTCAGCTGAGATGGAGAGCCACATAGTCAGATTCAGAAGTTGACTGGTGCTACCTAGAGCTAGCAGTAGCCCCTGAAGAGCTTTTATTCTAGAAACTGAAAGTTGGAGAGGTAAGAGAGACACTGTACATAAGCAAAACGCTTTGGAGTCTATGCTGGCATTTCTGAAGCAAAGCTTTTATTTGACCTGATAAAAAGAATAATTTTTATTTTAAGAGGCTTTAATATAATAATTTAATCTAAATTTCAATATCAATACTGGTCTATGATAATCTCCAAGAACCAACAAAATCAATCGCAGCATAGGCTTTTTTGTTTTGTTTTGTTTCTGAAAGTGAAACAAATTAGTTAAGGGTGGATTTTTGGTTTATTTTCAACAAGGTTCAAAGTTCAAAGCCATGATTCAATGTCTTCTCCCAAATGTGATCCCTTAGCAGCCACAGTAATAGCACAAAGTAATAAGATATAATGAATGCATATTTCAAGAGCCTATAGAGACATTAACTAATGGCATGTGACCCACAGGATGTTTTAGAAATTAGTTCATATGCAAATATTTTTAAACAACAGGCTCTTGCCACCTACACTTTCGACACTTACAATTTAGACTATTTGAAAGTGACTGTGAGATGTAACACTTTTGAAATTTTGTTGAGGCATGAACTCAACTCACATGTATTATAAAGTTGGGACACTTGAAGTTGGTACATGGTGAGTGAATGGGCAAATCCCTCAGCCTAAACTTGTCATGTGTCCATAACTCAAATGAAGGAATTTAAATTCTTTCCAACTCTTAATTTTGTAATGGACGTGCAGGAGTATAAGAAAACATTGGTAAATATGGACTAGAGGGTATCCAAGTCTTAAAACTCTCACCAATATCAAATAATTCTTATAGTCCATTCATGTTTGCCATTATGATGGCTGACTCAGAAATTGATTTTCCAAAGACACAATCAAGGAAATATATGGCTTAGTGTGGTGACTTTAGGAAGAAGATGGAGCTGGGAGTTCTGTTAAATTGGACTTTTGAAGGTGGTCAAAGTGGCCATCCACCTCTGATTTCCTCAACTTCTCCCAACTCCAGCCTCAGGCATTCTAGTTCCACCCAACCCATTATTCACATCTGTTTTCCTTCTGAATCTTTTTCTGTTTATGGCACCATAATCATCCTTGTCACTAAGGTGTTAAATATTGGTCTGTGGCCCCAATAGCTTTAGCCTTTCCATCTTTTCCCCTGCCATCATCCTCAAGATCTTTTGGTTATTATTCTTTAACTTCCTCTTCTGATGTGACCCTCACTTTCATAGCACTTCAATTACTCACAGGCCTGGCCACTGTCAAGGTAGAAACATCCATTTCCACCTCCAGGTTAAGAGTCCTACTTCATGGAAGATACCGAAGAGGTGTCAAAACTCTTCATACAGGTATCAGAGTCACCAAAAAAAGACACAACTTCCACAGACACTGAATGGAACAATGTTTACTCACATAGAAAAGAGATAAAGCCAGGTCAGTTTCCCCAGTAGGCATTGGCCCCCTATGTCCAGTGGGTCTTGCCTCACAGCCTAGGCAAGAGATGGATCTAAATGCATCCCTCTCTCGTGTGCTATAGGTGAGGAACACCACTCCCTCCCCCTGGGAACAGATATAGCAGCAAGGGTGAGCCAGGTGCCATGAAATGCACACACTTAGCCAAGAAGTCTCCAGGGAATGTTTATATATACTCAGGGTTAAAGGGGAAGGAATGTGCCAGCATGCCACTATCTTGTATGGGATGTGTTTTATCTTCAGGCACTCGCACAGAAAGAGTCAGTCCAAATTTATCATCCTGTCCTAGGAAAATCCTCTACTTCAGCTCTGATACCAGCACTTCTCCCTATACCAATTTGCGCTGATTTTTCCTTATCTTGTGAAGCATGTGAGATTAACTGTTTTGACTCTTTTTCTCTCATTTTAAAGAAAGTGATACCAAGATCTGTGTGCTTCTTCCCAGAAAGGGTATAGATATGCAACAAGGAAGAGGAAAATGTGTCTGCAAATTTGCAGCTTGAAGCCCCATGTGTTTAGAAATTATGCTTGTTTGCCTTTTATATTCCTATAAAATGTATATGGAAAAGAAGACTGTGTTTGGATAGCACCAATAAAAGAGGAGGGGTTCCTCTCTCACTGTGGCCCCTGAACAAAGGCTCAGTTGCAAGCTAGGGCAATCAATCTGAAACCTGCTCCATCACCAAATGAATCATAGCCTCTGGGGCCCCAAACTGTGTTAACTACTGGAGAATCTCACCTACAGCTAGAAGATGGGAACAATGTAGGTTATAACACTTGAATGGTATTTGGCATTGGATGTGCTGGACAGTGAAGGTATTGCTAAACTCTTTGACCAGTTTTAATCTTTAATATCCCATAATTTTTATTTCATTTCCATAAAAAGAAGGAAAGAATAGACCTGGTCAACAAGAAGATACAAAACTGATGATGCCATACACTACACCTAGTATGGATTCTGAAATCCCCCAGAACCTGCTGTCTGTCATGCCCAGGATCTCCAGTCTCACACCTCTCTGATCTCACATCTCTCTGGTAAGCCACTTTGCCAGTTCTCATGGATATCCTTGATGCCCTTGCCTCCATGAACTTTCACTTCTCCTGCCTCCCAGTCCCCAGCTGCACTATTTATTACTGCCTTCAATATCTGGAATTTTTGAAAATGCTGAGAAAAATCACAAGGGTTAGTTGATAGTACTATAGTTATTTGCTCTTTATCTACTTGGCCCTTTGGTGCCTCTATTTTCTTCAGTCCTTCCCCAGCTGACTACATAACACATTCTTCAGAGGATTCAAACTTATTCCACTCAAGATTTGAATCTTATTCCCACTTCCAAACCCTCAAAATCAATTTTGGGGGGTTCAAGTCCATTCAATGTGAGTTTTCTCAAAAGCTCTTGTCTCCATGTCAAAATTATGTTTGTCTTCACCTCTCCTCTTTTTTTCCCTTTTTGTCCAAAAAAAGGAATGTCTCTTCACATTATCTAGGAAAGTTGAAAATGTGCATGCTCCATGACCGAGCATGTTTTTCTGTCTGGTCAACTTCTTGCCCATTTTCTTAATGACATATTCTACTTATTTTTTAGTGGATCTCTATTTTTTTAGGGAGATGAGACTTTAGACAGAGCTCTGCTAATTATCTATGCTCATTTCCCCCAGAAACCAAGCCTCTTGAAAAAAAAAAGACACAGGGGCCAGACACTGTCATTGTGGTGCTCAGAATTCAGAAAGGAAGATAATGTATAAATAAAGAATCACAAAGAGTATAAGTGCTATAATGGTAGGGTTGCAGCACAAAGAAAGGATTAATTCTCTGCGGGCAAGAGCAGGAAAGCATCGCAGACAATGTATAGCTGAGCCATGTCATAAAGAATTAATAGTCCAATAGACAAGGTGGGAAGGTATCCATTAAATATTTGCTAAGTTAGTGAATGAAGGGCATATCACACAGAGAAAACAACACGTGTGGAAAGAGTCATAAAGTTCAAACAGCTCATTTTCTTCAGGAGAAGTACAGATTCTGTATAGCTAAATCAGGTGGGAGGAAGGGAGTGTTGGTAAATGGGCCTGAGAATTCAAAACTGAAGAACATAACTAAGGAAATTGAAATGAAAGAAATAACATTGACAAAAGCAGAAATTATTGGTTTAGAAATCATAAAAACCAATGAAATTGACAAATAATTCCAAGAGTTTTCTTTTTTTCCTTTAAGAGAAAGTAAGATGAAAGACAGAAAAGAAGGAAGGAAAAAGGAAGGAAGGAAGGAAGGAAGGAAGGGAGGAAGGAAGGAAGGAAGGAAGGAAGGAGGGAGGGAGGGAGGGAGGGAGGAGGGAAGGAAGGGGAAGAGGAAGAGAGGAAAGAAGGATAGATAAAGATCTTGCACATTTAACCAGGCAGGAAAAGAAAATACATGGAAAGTACATTTATTGAAGATATAGTTATAGAATGCTTAATACTTCCCAGGTCCTGGGCTAGGGGTTGTGGGCAAAATAGCTGTATAAAGAAATATGGCTTCAGCCTTCAGGGATCAGAATTTCTAACAAGGGAGTTCTCCTTTAAACATATAATTCCACAGATAAACTATAACTACAAAATAAGAGTAGAATAGAGGAAAAGCATAAAGTACAATGAGAGTTTACAGCAAGGCCAAACTTAAAATGGGGCTGGATGCAGAAGCATGAAAGGCTTTTCATATGATGTGACATTTAAGCTAATGTCTGGTGTACAAGAGTTAGTACCAAGGTAGAGAGTGATTAGGAAAGCAGTCCAGCCTGTGTGAAGGTCCTGAGGCAGGAAAGAATGTATTCAAATTCAAATAACTGCATGAAGGTCATTGAAAAGATGGAAGCAGAGAGTTGCAAGACTTTCAGGTAGGTGGACCAAAAGTTCTGGCTTGCCCAGAACTAGGACTAGAGTGGGCGTTGTGAGGTGAGGGGAGCATGGGTTCTAAGAATTGGGACTTTCAGCTGTAAAGCTGGAATGAGTTCGTCACTCCGTTTATAGGCCTCATTCAAGACTTTGGACCTTCACAGAAAGACAATATGGTAGCCAACATTAGGGCAGGGCTTGTGAGGATAAAGAAAGACTGATGGACTCAAGAAATATTTAGGGGTAATTAATAGTACTTGATGAATGAATGATAGTCATGGAAAGAGGGTAATGGAGAGGGAATTATCTCCTAATTTTCTGGCTTGAGAAACTGGGCGCATATGCATAACACAGGAGAATAGACAAACAGGGACACATTTTTCTTTGGCATCAGCTTTCAATGCAGAGCTCCAGATTTGATCGCTATTGGTTACACACGAATTAATGTTGGTACCCTCCACCTCCTCCATCTTTTGGGTTAAAATAGAAACGAGGTTTGATAGAAACCCACATGTGCGAGAAATAAAAATCTTGGAAGTCAGTTTCAGTCTCTAAAGAAGAGGGGTGTTCCCCATCCTAATAAGGGATATGACTCAACATAATAGAAAAGGAAAAACAGGAAGCTTTTATTATAGACTGTATTCATCCTGCATTCAGATGGCATGTCAAGGAATGTATTGCTCTTGCTCCCCTCACCCACCTCTCAGGCTCCAAAATTTAACCCAGAGGAAATTTTAACTGAATTATTAAGTCCTTTCAAAACTAGACATTTGACACATCTGTTATAGAAGCCTTATAAAAAGCACACTAGATGCCTGTAAATTTTATAATTATGTTAATTCAAACTGAAAGACACTCCCATGAATTTTTAAAAAAATATTTCCAACTCAAATCACAGAGTTTGTTCTGCCTGCCATTGAGACATGGGGAATATTTGCTTTGTGCACTAAATTTTCTTCTTTAACTGCCCATGTCAGGAGAGCAGAGGACTAGAATGAAGATGAGCACAGTAGACTTAAGATGAAAGTTTATTGAAAATGTAGACTTAATCCAGGTTCAAAAGCACAATCCCAGTGAGACATAACTCAGGTATCTAGACAGGTGAAAGATTGCTTTCCAATACCCCTGCATCCCTATTGGAAGGATGCTTTTCTTTGGCATGGGAGGAGAATGCTAGGGCCAGAGTGGGCTACCAAAATCACACTGAGCATCCACTCTATACAAGGCACACACCTAGAAACTTGGGATACATTAGTGAACAAAACAGACACAAGTCTCTCCTCTCATGGATTTACATTGTAAAGGGAAAATTTGAATAATAAATAACAGACTCTGGACTTTTATTGTGGTTCACCCATAAGTCATCTGCCCCAATCACTTTTTTCTCTAATTCTCAGGGGAAAATTTGCCCACCACTCTTACAACCCCAGTGCACTCAAGGCTTCCAGTACAGCTCATACCATGTTGTAGGATAACAGAAGATGGTTGAGTTGTTTGTTCAGCTGTTCCTTTTATGTACAAGGCAATATAGAAGCTCAGGCATTAGGCAAGCAGGATTCAATACTCGACTCTGACACTTAATAACCATCTGTCCTTGGGCAAGTTATATAACTTCTCTGAGTCTCAATGTCCTTATCTGTAAAATGAATGAAGATAATAATATCTATTAAATGGGGCTGTCATTAGGATTACCAGGAAAACTATGTGGAATGCTTAGCATAGTACTTGGTGCCCAAGGGGCACTTAATTAAAACTAACAGTTTTTTATTATGTTAGCATCATGTCCTCTCTTTGGGAGTAAGGTCCCTGTTGTCTTCCATTCTGATATACTAGTGCCTACCATAAAGCCTGGCTCAAATAAGTAGGGTTATAGATAATTAAACGCAGCTTGTGCAAAAATACCTAGAAAAAATATACCCAAATACCCAAAGCCCCACTGGAGAACCCACTCCCCATATCTTATTAACAAATAGCCACCCATATATTCACCACGATGAATTTAAACACACACACACCAGAATCTGATTTTATACCACCCCTTTACCTGAATTGGCTATCTGGAAAAGAGGAGATTAATCAAGTTGGGGAAATATGTGGCAAAGTTTTCTTTCCTTTTAACACTATCAAATGAGACTTTTTTCCTTAACCAAATTATATATTTCCTGGTCTTCCTTCCTTTCAAAATGTATTCTTTGTCTAAAATTAAAACATAAAAAAATAAAATCTCTGTTGTGTTCGGCTCTAAGAGAAAAGTAGAGTGTGATTCTATATATAGAAGGGCTTCATAAAGAGAATTAAAACTCTGATTCCAAATGCCTTGCAGTGTGGATAAGAAGTTAGGTACCAAATTAAGAAGCCTATTCCCAAATCTCCTTATTGCATTTTTGACTTTAAGAACTGTAAAGTTAGTGGTGCTCAGATTCTATTAGTTTACTTTAGTTCTGGTAGCTAATGTGCAAAGTACATAAGGACCTGAAGGCATCTCTGAATCTCTTAAGGGTGAGGGGCTAGAGGTGGAAACCACACTCTGGGTCAAGAGGAATTGACAATAAAATCATTTTTGCTGGGACTGATTTGGATGCAGGTGTTAATGTAAAGGGGTAACCCTTACTTGCAACTGTGGTAGACTGAATCATGCCCCCACAAGTCACAAGAGGAGACAGAATGAGACAGATTGCCATGTGATGCAGGCAGATTGATTTCTAGCAAGCCACCACTAGAACACGTTGGGGAAATCATAGCCTGCCAATATCTTTATGCTGGGCTTCTAGCTTCCAAATCATGAACCAATAAATTTCTGTTTAAGCCAACTAGTTTATGGTATTTTGTTATAGCATCTCTAGCAAACAAAAACAAGATTGTCAAGCTGTGGTTCATGGTCCAAATCCAGTCCACTGCCTGTTTTCACAAATAAATCTTTTTTTTTTTCGGGTTGATTGCCCTTGCTTACTTCCATACTGTTCTGACCTGCCAAAATATTTCCAGATGAACAGAAAATCCTGCCTTTCCTATTTTCCTGGTGGAGAAGTCCATGATCTAGAACAGGGGTTGGTTAAACAAACAAAGAAACAAACTAGCTAAAAACAGCCCACAGGCCAGTTCTAGCCCACTGTCTGCTTTTGTAAATAAAGTTTTATTGGAACACAGCCATGCCCATTTGTTTATGTATTCTCTAGGGCAGCTTTTGGGAATCAGTGACAGAGTTGTGTGGTCGAACATTGGCCCTCAAAGTCTAAAATATTGACTATCTTGCCCCTTATAGAAAAAGTTTACGCTTCCCTGTTCTGTGTGAATGAAGGTTTAGCCCATGAACCATATAAAAGGCAAAGGAGCTGGATTTGGCCCACAGGCCATGGTTTGACCCCTGTTGTTCACTACCAATGAATCTTTCTAAACAGTAGCACATGGTTCCTCATTTCTTATACGATTAAGACCATTCACCTCGGCATGCCATTCAATCCCTCAGGATAATTTTCAAATCCCATTTACTTCCATACCCCTCCATGAAGGAATTTTTGTTCCCTTGTTACTCTGTTTTTATTTTTTTATATCACCTTGCCATTTTCATTCTGTCTCATCTTGCCAGAATGCTTTTCCCTTCAGTTTTTCCCTAGCGAAGCCCTAAATGGCCTTCCTAATCCATTTCTCTTGTAGCGTCCCCTACTTTGCACAAACACAGCTAGCTGCACCCTCCCTCACTCATACACTTAATACATCTGTCATAATGAGCACATATTATGTCAAATTCTAATTTAACTGCCATAATGCCCCTGATCTCGGTGAGCTTGAGAATAGGAATTATGACAATTCATCTCCCTATCCCTCATATCTCATATCCCTTCTGAACATAGTTGCAAAAATTCTTAACAAGTAGACGCTAAACAAAGATTTCTTCAATGAATGCTCCAGCAATTATTAACAACTGAAAAATCAGGTACTATTTATTGAATACTTTCAGTGTTCCAGACACTGTACTGAGTACTTTGTGTATATGATCTCAGTTAGTACATCAGGTTAAATCCATGTATCCTTCCCCCTGAGTTTTTATTATGTCACAACTCATTAATTTCACAAGATTCTGTTGACTCAGCAGTGGAATTTCAGGTGTCAGAGAAAGGATGATGGGGGAGAAAATATTTTGATTCCCTAAATATGTGGGACTCTGCCTCAAACTTATGCCAATGCCATCTATTTACCCGATAGCAGCCTTGTGTTCTACACGGAAGAAAAGCTTACCAAATTCTTGCTAAAGAAAAGATAAAAATAAAGTATTGACACTTCAGCAGAATTCTGCCTCATCTTTGTCACTGGGCAAAATTAGGGGTAGCGTGGTTTTAGTAGAGCTGCTAGAACATAGATGAACCTCAAGTTGAGTCAAAGAGGACCCAGGGGACCTGACTGTGCATTCTCCTCCTGGCTGAGGCGAGAGGAGAGTCCCTTTGTTTGGCAGTGGATGTTTTCCAAATTTAGAGAGTCTTTAATGACTCTTCAACTGCATTACATCCTGAGGATAATTAGCAATGTTGCTGCTTCTCTGCTCGGCACCAATCAATCAAAGAGGATACACAGAACATGCAATAAATACAGAATCTGAACTAGTTCCAAAGAGGAAAAGGAATCTCCTTCAAGGATCAGTAATTCTGGGAAATATATTCAGAGGGGCAAAAATTAAATACATCAGAGGGATTTGTTAGCTTTTTTGCAATTGTGGTACATTTTTGACTTGTTCTTCAATGGTTGGGAATAAATGGCAGAAAGGTCTTTATGAAGAAATATCACAAGACAGCAAAGCAGGGGAGATACTGAATTGCTGTGAAAACTTGGGATAGTGCCACCTGTATTAGCCTCCTGTGGCTGCCATAACAAATTACCACAAACTAGGTGACTTGAAACAACAGAAGTGTATTGTCTCCCAGTCCTGGAAGCTAGAAGTCTGAAATCAAGGTGCTTCTATCTGAAGGCTCTGAGGAAGAATCTTTCCGTGAGTCTTCCTGGCTTCTGGTGGTGGCATTCCTTGGGTTGTAGCTCTGCCTCTACCTTCACAGGGTGTCTTTTTCTGTGTCTGTGTCCCTGTGTCTCCAAACTTATCTTTCCTTATAAAGACACCAGTCATTGGATTTAGGACCTACCCTAGCCCAGTATGGCCATGTCTTAACTTGATTATATCTGAAGTAACCCTATTTCCATAGAAGGTCATATTCACAGGTGTAATGGTTTGGCAGTTTTATGTAATTATGAATTCCAAAAATATAAATTGAGTCATGCTTGTAAACTGGTCTGTTAATCTGGGCATGATTAGGTTATGATTAGGGCGTTAACTGGGTCACATTAGTAGGGCGTTGAGCCCTGCCCCTCGGTGGGTATGGTCTCAAGTATAAAAGGCAAGACCAAAAACAGAGAGAGGAGATTTGAGAAGCAGTTTTTGAGAAGCAGTTCTGATGTTGGAGAGAATGCCCCAGGACTAGAAAAGTGAGCTGTTCGCTTGATAGTATACAGCTGACCTTGTGGAGGAAACTAAGCCCGGAGAGAAACGCAGCCCCGGGAAACCCAGAAGCCCGAACCCTGGCAAACGTCAGAAGCTGTCTTGCTCCAACATGTGCCAATGGACTTTGGTGAGGGAAGAACTTATGCTTTGTGGCCTGGTAACTGTAAGTATCTACCCCAAATAAATACCCTTTATAAAAACCAACCAATTATTGGTATATTGCGAAGGCACCCCTTTGGCTGACTAATACAACAGGTAACTGGGGTTTAGTATCATGGAAGCAAGAGAGAAATTAGTTGAAAAGTGAATGGAAAGAGAGGTAGTGGAGACAACAGGTGTAAACAACTGTTCTGATAAAATTTCCTGTGAAAGCGAGAGTATAATTGGCAATAGTTTAAAGGGGAGGGTGGGATCCAAAAGGGCTTTTTGTTTTTGTGACATGACAATCACTGGTCTGTTTTCTGTTCCAAAAACTTCACTTTTTCCAAAATGTCATATAAATGGAATCATACATTTTGGCTTTCTGAGTCTGTCTTGTTTCACTTGAGATAATCTTTTCAGAGTCAATCTTGTTGTTGTGTGTTTCAAATGTTCACTCTTTTAAAATACTGAGTAGTATTCTATTATGGAGATGGATCTTTATCTATTTACCAATTAAAGGACATTTGTATTGTTTCCAGTTTGGGACGATTATGAAGTGAGTTGCAATAAACATTCATGTACAGATTTTTGTGTGAGTATAAATTTTCCCTTGGTTTAGGTAATTACCCAGGAGTGAATTTGCTATATATTATGGGAAATACATATAGTTAACATACTAATATGCCATCAAACCATTATCTAAAGTGACTGTACCATTTTGCTGAATGTAACTTTTCAAAAAATTAGTAAATGAAGTTGAAATTTTTGAAAAGTCAAAGGCAAGGACCGGGTAAGGAAGGAGAGAGCAAAATGTAGAATGGACAAGGGATGGTAGAATTTTTAAATTGCTAGATATAAAAGAAGGGAAGACTCAGAGGCTAAGCTTTCATAAGAGGATCATCACATTGTTCATTGTTAACAGGAAAGAAGTAAGAAGGTTGGGTTCAGGAGGTTGAGAAGGAGTTTCCACCAATGAAGGAGAAACTAGCAAGAAAGAAAGAGGTAGAAGTGTGAGAAGAATGAAGAAAATTCAAAACAAGTCTTTGCAGACTATAGTAAGAAATAAGCTGCCTAAACAAGAGTAGTAAGCAGTGTTGAGCTGGTAACCAGTGCTACCAATCTGCTTGTTTGAAGCAAATAAGTTTAGGATATCAGCCAGAGAGCAATTGCAATGCTGGATCATTCATCCCAAGCTGAACAGACAAGAAAACAGTGAGTTTTACCAAACATTTAAAGAACAATTAATACCAATCCTCCTCAAACTCTTCCAAAGAATTCAAGAAGAGTGAACATTCCCAAATTCATTCTGAGGTCTTCATTACTCTGATAACAAAGCCTGGTAAAGACATCACAAGAAAAGAAAATTACAAACCAATTTCCCTTCTGAACATAGGTGCAAAAATTCTTAACAAAATAATAGCAAACTAAATCCAACAGCATATTAAAAAGTTTATATGCCATGACCTAGTGGAATTTATACCAGGAATGAAAAGGTGGTTCAAGTTATTAATCTCAATCAAATTAATACACTACTAATTAGAATGAAAAAATCATACACAATTATTGCAATAGATGCAGAAAAGACATTTCATGAAATTTAGCACCATTTCTTGATTTTAAAAAAACTCATAAAAGTAGTAATAGAAGGGTATCTTCTAAACATGATAAAGGCCATTTATGAAAAACCCACAGCTAACATCATACTCAATGGTGAAAGACTTAAATTTCCCCCCTAACATCAGGAACAAGTCAGAAGATATCTGCCTTCAATGCCGCTATACAATACTGCACTAGAAGTTCTTGCCAGAGCAATTAGGCAAGAAAAAGAAACAAAAAGGTATCCATATTGGAAAGAAAGAAGCAAAACTACTTCTATTTGCAGATGAGATGATTTTTATCGAGAAATTCCAAAGGAATCCACACCTAAAATGTTAGAGCTAATAAGTGAGTTCAGCAAAGTGGCAGCATACAAGATCTACACACAAAAATCAATTGCATTTCTAAGCATTAGAAATTAACAATCTGAAGTGGAAATTAAGAAAATGATTCCATTTACAATAACATCTAAAAATAAAATGTTTAGGAATAAATTTAACTGAGGATACAAACAACTTGTATACTAAAAACTACAAAACACTGCTGAAAGAAATTTAAAAATGCCTAAATAAATGGAAGACATCCTGTGTTCACGAATTGGAGGAATTAATATTGTTAATATGTTTGTTTTACCTAAAACAATATCCCTATGAAAATTTCAGTAGAATATTTTTTTTTACAGAAATGGAAGAAATGGATCCTCAAATTCATATGGAACTGCAAGGGGTTACAAATAGCCAGAACAATATTGAAAAAGAAGAACACTTCCCATTTCACAGTGACTTATAAAGCAAAAATAATCCAAACAATGTGGTACTGGCACGAGGAGAGACAAATAGTTCAGTGGAACACAGCTGAAAGTCCATAACATCCAAATGATTTTTTACAAGGCCTCAAAGTACATGCAGTAGGGAAAGAATAGTCTCTTCAACAAATGAACTTGGGAAACTGGATATTCACATGCAGAAAAATGAAGTTAGACACCTTCCTCACACCATATACAAAAAATCAACTCAAAATTTATCCAGGGGGGCCGGTTCGATAGCCCAGTGGATAGGGCGCCGGCATACCACATGGGAGGCCCTGGGTTCGATTCCCGGGGACCTCTCCTAGCGGGCAGACCGCCTTGAGAATGGCAAGCCGCCATGGGCGGGCCAGAGCCGCCGTGGGCAGGGCAAGAAGCTGCCACGGACATGGCAAGAGCCGCCACGGGCAGGGCAGGTCACCCGCAGATGGAGCGCAGCCAGCCACCCGCGAACT
>PVKH010016414.1:0-15743 GCA_004027955.1 Chaetophractus vellerosus
GTAATGCTTGTTGCTTCAAAAGGTGCAAAAACTTTCCTTATTTTCTTATATGACTCTTCAGTTATAGACAAATAGTTTCACATTAAAATGTAATTCAGCAGAAGTGTATCTATTTTTAATTATGCAGTATACATGAAGGTGTAGCTGTAGCTTTTGCAGAGTAAGGATTGGTTATGTTCCATTTGCTGGTTCTGCTCCTAGCATAGCATTAAGTGTGCACAGACATTTGAGATATTTTAACCGAACTTGGTGACACTAATAGGATGATTGATGGTGAGTCACTTGTTACAAGGTCTAAGGAAATCAAAATGATTCATTCACATCATCTAAAAATTCATCTCTACCTCAGCCACAAGCAATTTAATCCCAATTTATATATTTAAAATCAGGATTTGCCAATGAAATTTAAAATACATTGCAGAGGATGTACTGGTTCCTTTGTTTGAGTGGGGTAGGAGAACGTAAAGGGGAAATTAATTGTAAAATGCTTTCAATGCTGGAACAAGAAAGGAGCAGACTGGACTCCTCTTCTTTGAATCATTACATTCCTGTGGCTCTGAAATATGTCTTATGTATTTCAGAAATCTTGTTTGAGTCCCTTATTAATCAAAGTGAATGGCATGGAACTTTTCTGATGAATTCTCCATTCGATGGAAGAAAACCACATCTAGACTTTTAGAGAAAATATTTTGATTTAGACAGGAAACACTCTTTTTTTATGGCTTAGAAATTCATCTCTGAGGCTACAGAAGCATAATAGTCATGGTTCTTTTGGATACCGTTCTTTAAAGGGAGGCATTATGAAAGCTACATTTAGCTCTGTAATTAAAGTTGCATTTTCACTATCTGATTGATCACATTCCAATTTCAACTTCTTGCTTATTAAGTCATATGCATTTTGATAACATGCCAACAATTATATTGTATGTTATCCTACAGATTATCAATGAGAAGATAATTTCTGTTCTTTTGGAAAGGAGATCTACAAGATCATATTATGGCCCGATGGTCAAAAAAGATAGGATCCAGATTCCAACAAATTGTTTTTACTCCAAGAGACATGGATAAGTGGGAAGGTTTTCAGGTAGAGAATATAAACAAATGTTTCAGATGTATTAAAAAAATATCAGTAGGCATGTAAAAGATTTGTCTTTTTTTTTAGGACTCAGAAATTCTCTCTTGTTCCTGCCTCCCATTACTTTCATTTTCCTGCTTTGTTACTTTCATAGTTCTGGAGTAGAAATAAAGGTTCATTTACTCCCAGGGAAAAGATATTGGGAGTGAAAAATTATCTGGACCATTAAAGTCTACAGTAGGCCATTTTTGCTAAGTTTAAATTTTCCAAAGTGGAGGATAAGATTGTTATACATTTTTTCTTCAGGGTAGATGAAAAGTTTCTTGAGCAAAGGAGCAGGAATGGAACTTAATAGAAATTGTTTTTAGAATACCTAATTCATCTTCTCCAAATCCCAAGATGTGACCCGAAAAGTAGCCTCTACAGGAACCACTGTTGCCGAGACAAAGTGGTTTTTCTTGCCATTGCTTGGTCACTGGACTTTGCTGGAGAGTTAAGAAATTCCTATAACAAAAACATACCATGAACCCAGAGTGAAAACAAGCTTTTGCTTAAAGACCACGATGAATTTTTTAAAATAAAATTCACAATAAATAATTGTTGTGCCATTGACCTGGCTTCTAAAGGGAAAAATAACATATCCCCTAATGTGTGTGAATAATGTGAAATTCCCAGATGGGAAGAAAGTACTTAAAGATAATACTTTGTTTGGAATGGGGCACTAAAAGTACCTGATTCTGAGAAAAGCCCTCCCCTTCCTCCAGAGAGTGACACTTCCTTTCCAGGAACAGACTCCATGCTGGGCTAATGATCAGAGAGAGGGACAAGGGGAAGAGCATGGGGTCAGTAGGCCTTTCTAGTTTTTTTCAGCAACCAGGCATATCAGCTCTTCAATGTGCTTGGATGCCAGCGATGTGGGAAGCAAAATTCTTAATTTGGGGCTCCAGCACAGTTTCTTATACTTATTCACAATGTGACCTATAAAATTCAGAGCGAAAAATTAATTTTGTATTATTCCTAACTATAGAGACAAATTAAGTTTGGTTGCCCAAAGTTCTAGAAATTTGGCAAAAATAAAAATTCTTAGGCTTCCAACGGGAATTTTAAAGATATTTATACAACTCATGTAAAATAGTTTTTGAATTAAACATTGTCATGGTTCAGTTCATTAAGGAGGAAGGAAGAACCTAAAATGATATGAAAAATCCACCTGAACACTTCTCTGGCCTTAAAAATTATTTTTGAACTTGTTTAAATCTGTTTAAAAAGCATGTCTTTGGGAGTTCTTCAGCTAAACCATCATATGTAGCAGAAGTAAAAATAAACAATATTTATGTATGTCCCAGACCTGATCCCCAAAAGGAGAAAATCATTTGAATATTTTATGGCAGTTTGGCCACTAATCACTAGATAGTTCATTTGGTATATCAAATTGCAATATCAGAAAACCTACCCGTTCCGGTCTCCAAACACGTAGCTTCCATACAGTCTTTCAGACTGGCAACCTCGGTAAACAAACCCGCCAACCAAAGGACCATTACTGAATGGCTTGAATTCTAAAAGTGATGGCTCACTTTCTAGAAAGAAACAAACACGCATTAGAGCAAATGAAATATTTTCATGAAGTAAAAGTAATGTTTTACTTTATGAAATGATTATTAAAGCAATTTATTTTAACTCTGAAATGTTAAAATATGCACGTCATGGGAGAGGATGTGGCTCAAGCAGTTGAGCTCCTGCCTTCCACATGGGAGGTCTTGGGTTCAATTGCCAGTGCCTCCTGAAAAAAACAAAAACAAACAACAAGCAAAACAAACAAAAAAACCCAACTCATGAAAACCAGTGCGGCTCAGTGGTTGAGTGCCAGCTTCCCACATACAAGGTCCCAGGTTCAATCCTCGGCCCCAAGTACCTCAAAACAAAACAAAACAAAACAAAAAGCACACCATGCATGAGATGGACCCTTGCTACAGATATTCTGTGAAAACAACTACTCTGCTTAAATAGTATCAAAATGTAGGGCCGGCTTGATAGCCCAGTGGATAGGGTGCCGGCATACCACATGGGAGGCCCTGGGTTCGATTCCCGGGGACCTCTCCTAGCGGGCAGACCACCTTGAGAATGGCAAGCCGCCATGGGCGGGCCGGAGCCGCCGTGGGCAGGGCAGGAAGCTGCCACGGACAGGGCAAGAGCCGCCACGGGCAGGGCAGGTCGCCCGTGGATGGAGCGCAGCCAGCCACCCGCGAACTGAAGCAAGCGCGGGCCGTGAACGGACGCAGAGACCGCCCACAAGCGGGGAAAGCCGCGCCTGCGCAGTGACCACTCTCGGCGCGTCGCCGCAGCGGGGGGAAGGGGAGATATGTAATAAAATAAATAAATCTTTAAAAAAAAAAAATGTAAAGGGCCTCCATGTACAGCTTAATGCAATGAAAATCTCTATAAATGCTTGCTCTTATTGTAATTGCCAAGTCATATCAAATTTTCAATGACATTAGAATCTGAATATTTTAGAAATCATGGTTATTTATTTTAGAATCAAAATAATTTAAAAACACAATTTTTAATATTGATTTTTTTGTAAGAAATGCTTCTGTGTATATTTAGCAAATCAAGCTATTCCCCTGTCAAGTTATATAAAATGTTTAAAAGTTCACATTTGAATGAAAAATAAAACATAGTACATAAGAATTCTTTAGAGTACATTTACAGTATATTTAAAAACATTGTCATTCAGTCAAGTAATATTTCCATTTAAAATATTTGAATAGTTTTGTTTATAGAATTGTGCAGTTAAAGTATATTCCAATAATTCCTTTTGAACAAAATGCATATAGTCATGTATCTCAGTCTTTTCATGTATGTCATCATATATTTGAATATATGTATCCTAAAGGAAAAGACCTAAAGTCAGCTAAAATTAATCTGAAAATTGCTTCTTATGCATTTACTGTCAAACAAGTCACTACCAACAGGCAGTATTATAGGCAAAAGCTTTTGTGAAGACACAATAATTTTAAAGTCCTTTCCTCCTGTGTGATTATGGTGAATGTGATATTAAAAAGCTTAGAAAAAATAGGAGAAGTTTTAAATAACCAGTATGCTGAGAGGTAACATAATTGAATGATTAAGGCCACAGACCTTGGCTTGAATCCAGCTCTGCCACTTTATGTTGTGTGACAGTTAACCTTTCTGTGCCTCAGTTTCCTCATCCATATGATGCAGCCAATAAGAATGTCTATTGCATAATGTTGTTTTGAGAATGAAACAAGTAAGGTTTATAACATGCTTACTACAGGGTCTCTCATGTTGCAAGCACTGTGGACGTGTTTGCTAAATACATAAATGTAGGGCTGTCAATATTAACCAAATGTCAGGACATAAATGTAGGACTGTAATGAGTTTCAGATGAACCTTAATCTGATTGTAGAATTTAGTTTAACCTACAAATATAGCCAAAATTCCATTGAACTGGTGACTCATTTGATTTTTTTCCCCAAACCACATTATTCTTTAGTTTGGCTTTTATTAGATGTGCACACACACACACACACACACAAATACCTGAAGAAAATAAAGTAAAATAACTGAATACCACATGAACTAACACAGCTGCCTCATTCCTGGTGCTAAATAAATATCTATATTGAATGAGTAAATAGAAGGAGCCATCAATTTAATAGTCTTAATCAAATATGTTCCCTGAATCATAATAATATTTGATATATTGCTTCCTTCAAAAGATATACTGAAATATTAAAAAATATTAAGTTTTCTGGAGTTCATTATTATCCAAATTTATATTTTTATATGTACCTCTAATGCTCTAGTAATCATGCTATTAAAATAATGTTCAAATGTACCATAGTCATGATGGGTAAATAACAACATTTTACAAATGTGTTACTTTGTTATCTCTAAAATAACCCCCTATTAAAAGTTGCATTCTTATTTGAAACATATTTTTTCTAATTGTTGTGACTTGCATGTTAAGTATCGAGACATTTCTTACCTGTTACACTTCTGTATTTTGTCTGTATATAAGATTTTCAGACAAGTTCTCCCTTATTATATTAAATAAACAGAAACTGTTCATCTTGATTCTCAGATGAGCAAAGTATAAGCTGCTCACTTTTGAAGGACCATTACGGTTTTTTGGACCTATTAGTAAGCCTGTAAGAGTCACCAGACCTTTAAAATGTGAGCAATTTTCTCCCCCATCGTTGTTAGGCTAATTTCTATGGTTTCCCAAACACTCATTTTGCAGAAATCCTTTTCTCTTCAATTGAGATCCTTAAACCGAAAGTAAAGCAAAATCATCAAATTATGCTCTGCTTACCATAATCTTTCCCCTTCATTATCTGTAGGATTCTAGTTGATGATCTGTTCTTTCCATTGGAGTCTGAACAAAGTATGGTTAAATTGATGTTTATATCTGTGGGATGTCGATCCACTGCACATCTGCATAACAAAAGTGGGGGACAGATATTAATTCCTACTGAGGGTATCTTCCAACTTAGGCTGAAGATTCCCAACACAGGAGTCCTTTGCAAGCTGGCAAAGAACCTTCGGGCTATCCAGCTTGGATCCTCTAAAAACTGCTGAACCTTAATGATCTCTGGAGGATATTTCTTAATTTCTCTTGGTATCTCCTTTCATTATGAACGTGCACGCAGTCTTAGAACATTTGTCAGTCTGTTGTTAAGGAATATCACATGTATATATTGATTACTCATCATACTCATCAACTCACATAAGAACACAAAATATAATATTAGTATTGTGTTTCTTATATGGATCACTGCATTCTAAAGTACGGGCTGCTCTAACAGGAAAGCATGCATTCCAATTCAGGGACTAAACCAAAGCTTGTCACTATAACCATTGTGGTCCTTTCATGATCCTGACCATTAACATGGATGACAGAGTGTTTCTATTTATTTATTTATTTAGAAAGGGATTTAATTGAATAATTTGGTTCCTCACTACTTGACAACTACATTTTCTTCCTCAGCACTGGGTGGCACTGAGGTGAAAACGGCTTTCATGGTCCTCTACTTCCCTTTAATTTAAAAGCTTTCTGGAATTTCAACAGTGCTCAAACCCCACCTCCACAAAAATGTGGGCGAGAAATATAAAATGAAAGTTCTGTTCAAGGCAAGCAGATTCCAACCTCAAATATTTCACTGTATCAACTTATGGCATACCAGCTGTTCCATCCTTGTGTAGTTAAATTAACCTTGAAAACCAGTGAGGACAACAGTACCCTCATTGCCATCACTGCTATGATTTTTATGCTCTCCATCTGGGGAGCAGACTGTCTCTGTAATTTAAGCCACTGACTGTAAGCTCCATGAGGGCAAGCTCCACATGCAACTTCTTTACCACCATGTTCCTGTCACCTAGTTCAAAGCTGGAAAAATAATAGGGGCTCAAAATTTCTGTTGAATGTCTAAATTAACAAGGGACTGGGCATGGGAGTCTGAGTTGGGGGACGATTGGGTTTGAATAATATAACTTTTGAAGGTCTTGCAAATGTAGAAAACAGGCTTGCCTTGTTTCTGTGTTTCTTTACCACAGCACGATCGACGTTTGGTCTGAAAATTCTTTGTTTCGGGGTACTGTCCTGTGTATTGCAGGATGTTTAGCAGCATCCTGGGCCTCTACCCACTAGCTGCCAGTACAGCTATCCCTCCCAGTTCTGACAATAAAAAGGTCTCTAGATATTGTCAGAAGTCCCCTTGGGTGGGAGGGGGTGGGTCACACATTGAGAATCATTGTTTTAGGCCAACAAAATACATTACCTACTTAAAAGCCAAACTAAGCCATTGAAGTTATTAAACAATTTTTAAAAATTTGAAAGTAAGTGCTGGGCCTCAAGAGATATGAGTTATATGCAGCAATTATTTAAAAAACAAACATACAAAAAAAAACCCCAATGAAACAAAAATTGTTGTCTTCAAATTATCCCATTCATGACAGTAAAGCTATAAGCCTGACCTGCTTATGGGTTGTTGTCCTCTTTAATTCAGTGATTCACAGAATACAATGCCTGGCAGAGATCATGAGGTAGCCTTTCTGTGACTTAAAGTGGAAACAAAGCCACGATAGGCTAAGGAAATTTTTCTGCATACCTTTCTTTTGAAGATGGAGAAATTATGGCATAAAAAGAGGTTTGACCTGCTTCTAACAAGAAACAGCAAATCTGGAAGACGCCAGGTCTCTCAGAGGTGGCGTTGCTGGGGGGCTGGGAGCTCCAGCTCTGGCTGAATACCAGGTCCACTGAGAACTACTTGACCCCTCCGACCTTTAGATTCTTATGGGGGAGAAAAGGGCCTAATAGCAGCTACCTCAGAGCACTGCAGAAAAGCATAAGATAAAGCAAGATACTTAGCTCAGTACCGGGCACCGAGGTGCTTCATAAAAGTTAGCTTTACTTTTAGCCGCTAATTATTTTCGTTTCCTTTCTGCTTTATTAAATCTTCCTCTGTTTAAAATACTGTTGGAAAGAGGTGGAATATAAACAACGTCTTTCCCTACAGTCCTCTGCCGGCAGAGGAGGTAAGACTTCACAGCATAGGCATCCTGCCACACGTTTGGGCTGTAAAGTGCCTCACCCCGTGTTTCTGCGCCGAGGGTTCAGGACCCCTGGGAGGGTTGCCCGAAAGCTCCAGTGGGATTGTGGTGACTCAGGCTGCTCGACTTCAAAGTGCTGCTTTGTGGTGGTAACTGTGAGTTCTGAGCTATATGAATGGAATGTGACAGTTTCCTCCACATCCTGAACCCACCTTAAGTATTCCCTGTCGCACAGATTTTAAGATCTGCTCAGATGCCAAAAAGGAAATGAACTGTAGACTTTGACTTTGATGGAGGGGAGATGAAGGGCATGAGGGATTATAAAAATAAAAAGTTTGAGAAATACTCACCTTGCACATAGTGAACACTCAATAAACATTAAATAGCAATAATAACTTAGCTAGTAAATGAATGAATTTGGCCAGATACTTCTTAGTATGAATTACAGACCACAGGCACCATAGAATTTCTATATTATGCCTCATAGCATTTTGTAATGTCCCCCAAGTTTCTCATGCGATACATTTCTTAGTTTTCCTTTATTTATGGTCCATTATAGTGTAACAAACAGACAACATAAATTCCTTTAGTATTTGTAATATTTTTCAAGAAAAAAACATTTTTAACATTTAGCCCAACTCCTTGGCAAATTGTTTCTACATCATCATACATTAAATGAAACTATGATGATGAGCAATGTCATTTAGTTAACATTCACCAGGTATGAGACAGTATATTTCGTGCTTAACATATATGTTTTATTTAATTACAACCAGGTAGTTATAAATCACTGACATTTACTATATGAGGAAATTAAGATTTAGAGGGGACTCAGGAAACAAATTAAATGGTTTAGTATCCCTCTCAGTTGTTCAGACTAAATCTTAATTATTATACTCGCCCTACAGTATTTATCTAATAATAACCCACAACAATTTTAAGGAGAATCTCTCCCCATGAATTTGTCCTTTCGGTTGTCTAAATGGGCTTCTCAATCTGCTTCGCACAAACATGAAAGGAAGAGTGCTCAGTACTCACTCGGGTAATGAGCTGGTATGATTTCAGAGGCATGACCTTGGATATCACTCCTGGCTGCTTTTCCCAGTTCCCAAAGCCCAGCCTGACTTTAAAGCAAGAGAGGGGCCAGGTTTGTGTTCTCACCTGCCTGGATCGTGGAGCCCGTGGGCAAACACTTCGGGGGGCTGGTTGGTGCTGTTGAAATGTGGGTTGCTCCTGGGGATGGAATAAGGCACGTGGCACATGTCTGCATCCACATCCAGTCGTAGCACCGAACCTGTGAAGTCACTAAGAAATTGGAGGACAACATAAGTGCGCTTTTGTTTTTGTCATGCAGTTCACCTAAACTACATCTGGTGAGGCTGATCTACAGATAAAAGCATCATCCTCTTGAGACTAAATTATTAAAGTTCCCAATTCCAGATTGTGGGGAATGAAACCAGGGGCAGCTTAGTTCCAGAGAAGTGGCAGCACCAAGACACAGCTCTACAGTGGCCACGGGTTGCAGGGCCAGTAGTGCACTGCTTTGTGCCTCTGGCCGCTTCATTTTGAGCCAATCCATGTATATTTTATTATTATGCTTCCCCCAAGAAGCTTCATTGGGCTACTGTAGTTCATTATGCAGAGTGCTGAGAGGCAGTGTGAACGAGCAGCTGCTGCCCATAAGCCTGAGTGCTGCTTCCCAGGGCCGAGTGTTGGAGCAGGGGGTTCCCGCGCCAAGGACCACAGAACAGTAACTTGCTTTTTGACATCTCTGTACAGAGACTTGGGGAAAATATGACATCAGCATATAACTGAATCCATCTCCATTTTAGGTGTTTGCTGTCAGTCTTTTACCTTAACCCATCCATTTCTTCCATATCATCCAGTGTGATCATCCCATCACCAAGAATGATGTACAAAAAGCCATCGGGGCCAAACAGCAGCTGTCCTCCCAGATGCTTTCTGTGGAGTTCTGCAACTTCAAGAAATACTCTGGCCGTTCTTGAATCAACTTGATGTGGATTTTTTCTACATTGTGGGAGAGAAAACAATACCAAGATCATCAAAGATGCCAGGTGAGTCTACCAGAAAGTAAATAATTCACAAACAGAGAGGCAGACCAGCTGACACATAAATAAGGAAACAAATACTCGACATGGAGCTAACAAAAATTCCTGAAACATTATGTCACTTTCTAAGTTTTGGAAATAGCTTTGAAGTTGAAAGAGAACTGAGGAAAAGTGTGAAAGCTATCATTTTTCTCAAGTTTTCCTTGAGACACATCTGGGGTTTTAAGCAAGATGGAGATTATGATTTAATTACTGTCACCTTACTGTTAATTATTTGTGGCTCCTAAACAAAAATTTTTTCCAAGAGTTGATGAGAAAATAAGGTGAAAGAATCATGGCTTGATGCATTTGAGTGATGTACCTGGACACTGTGTATTCCACAACCCTGAGAATGTGGTCATGAGGCCCGATAGCCCACCGCTCTTGGTTGGTGGTGTAAGACACATACAGCTTTCCATTTTTCTTGTAATTGGGATGGAATGCAAGGCTTAGCAGTCCTCTTTCATCTCCCCCCTGCAGTCAAATGAAAAACACAAAGAATTGTGAAGTTAATTATGTTCTTTATTGTGTTTCAACTGGAACCCTAAAAGAGTCTATTTCTTTCTTCTGGATAATCTTTGCCCAAACTCATTTATTTTCTTCCTTCCCTCCTACTGCACAAAAAAGGATTATAAAACATTTCACTTTGTGGAACTCTTTAAGGGTTAGAACAAGACAATTGTCTTGTGTGGTTATCTATGCACAAGACTCTTACACCACTTTTGTCAAGTGATTTGTGTATGTAATCTTGGAAGCTAGGAAGACAAGTTTAAGTGCTGTGAAGAATTCTTTCCTGGGTTACTAGGTTGCTTGTAGTTCATAGAAGACAAATAAAAAGGTTCATAATCAGCAGTCACTTCTAATCCAAGTATCCAAAACCTAAAACGCAGTGTGGGCTGCCAACTCCCACTGTCTTGGCAATACGTTTAGAAAACAGTTAAATTGCTTGTGTAATATGTAAACCTTTGTTTTACCCTGGAGGCATCTATATCAGTTGTCACAACCACGGTGGTCTGTTCATCATAGCGAGGTAATAAGCAGTCTTGGTCCTATCTGCATAGCAATGAGGCATTTTAACATGTATGCCTTCTCCACATAGGATTTTTTTTTTTTTTTAAGTAGGATGGAGACGTTGGAGGAGAGCTAAAGGCCAGGGCCGGGGAGGGGGTTGGGAAATACTAGAAAGGAAAGGGGACACTAGGAAATAAATGAAAAATCCCAAACAACTTGCCTTTGTTATTATATGAATGTCAAGGACTGTATACATTAGGCATGCCAAATACTGGAACAATTAAAACATCATCGTGTTCTTAAATAGAAAGGCATTTTATCTCTATTTTCTGCTAATTCAGCTTGCAAGTTTCAAGAAATTCAATATGGTCTTAGCATTTGTTTTATCCCACAAGTAGTCTAGGAATTTCTATAATGAAATCAAAGAATCTAAAATTATCTCAATCAGAGCCTTAAAGTTCATGTTCTAGTAAACCAGTGAACACATTCTCTGTAGTCTGATGACTTTTCCACAGTGTTGGAAAAGCATGATGTAGAAATTGAATGTTGCAACTGCTGCTAGTATATCACCTTATAAACATTATTTCATTAACCATCACAGCATCCCCTATAGGAAAAAGCTAAGAAAAAGAGGTTACTCCATCTGAAGTGATAGAAGAGAAGAAAAAAAAAAAAAAAAAACTCTAATAGAGCAACTTTTCCACAAGATCAAATTCAATATTGGAAGCACTCTCGTGCTTGTGTCCCCTAGAAGAGCATGTTACTAGAAAGCATCCATCCAACTGCTTGTTTTTGGGAGTCTACATATCCTATGGATTAGGGAATTTAATGTTTTAGGCATAAAAGTTCACTTTTAATAAACACTGTTTGGTTTTTGTCCTGGATTAGAGAAAACTGCTTTCAGATATATACTACCAAAAGTGGAAACGGTCAAACTTTAGGGAAGTATAAATAATGTAGTAGATGATGCAAATATCCCCGGACTACCAAATCATTATTCAAACGTAAAAAACAAGTCAACCTCTTCTTTTGCATATCACAATAAGCTTAAGGCAAAAAAAAAAAACAATGTCACTGAAGGGTAAGACTCTAATGACCATCGTTTATGAACGAGTCTCTTCTTTGGATTAATTTGTTATGATGATTTTAATATTGACTTGATGCTTTCATTTTTCTTTTTAAATCTTCATGAAATAAATATCTCTTGGCTTCCTACGATACGTGAGAAGCTGGGGTGTGTAATTAAGATTTGATTGTAGAGAATTCTGCACTGTACATTTAAATTTCCTTGATTAATTGTATAAGGAGGCCTAGGGGTGGGATTTAGTCTGTGATTAATTCCTCTACTGAGTATATTTCCCTCTAAAGCTGTGAGTGCAGGTTAAGTACCGCATGCCCGCTTCACAAATGTTTGTGCTCCATGATAAGAAGCTTTTGTTGAAAGCACTTCTTTTGTAGTTTTTAATCAAATTATCTGAAATACAATTTGAGTTGGATAGCAACATGGTTTGAAACTCTGCAAGCGGCTTTTCAGGAATTAGAACTGTAGAATTAATGCATTGTGGAAAGACAGCTGGGAAAAGAGATTTAAATGAATCCGTGAGTGATAGATGACAATAGCTCCCTTTAGAGATTCACCAATCACACGAATGAATTTGGGGCATTGTTGACATTTACTAATGTGCTGTATATGGAAACAGAACAAGACATTTGAATAATAAGGAAATAAAGTTCAAAAAGCAATTTAAAAATGTCAGAAATTCTGAATTTTTCAGGTGATAGGATTTATATTTGAGGAATCATTACATATAATTTTATATTATCTTTTTTGCCATCACTGTATAATTTTATTAATATACTCTCTTTTCCTTCAAATTTCTGCTTATTGTGCCTAACTCCAACCATACCGTTCTGTGTTATATAAAGCAAATCCATCCAATCATTCATCGATATGATATTTGATATTTGAAGATCGTTAAGATTCTAACAAATCTTTTTCCTTTTTAGTCATCTTCCAGGTGCAAGGCAGTGGTGTAGTTGGCTTAGAAACATGATTAATTACTCTTTATCCATTTCAGAGAAATATATGCATAACCATATTGATGAAAAAGGAGGGATATACTCCTGCTGCATCAAAGTATTGACAGACTCATATTTAGCTTGAATTAGCCTTCAGAGAGATATAGTCTATTTAATTAAAGTATGTTACTGACAAATCATTATCTAACTCAAATGCAAACCTGGACCTTGGAGGTCTGGGTCACTTTTCAAGGTGTACAATGGAGAAGGATGTTGACTGAGCACTGAAGGACTACTTTTGGAGGTGGGTTAGTTAGAGGCAACACCCCTAGCAACACCAGCAGATGTTTAAAGCCCCCAGGCCCTTGAAAGGGAGCTTTAAACCCAGTCTTTATCAGGACATCATCCCAGCCTGGGAACCTGACCCCTGGGGCCTGGAGCCTGGACTGGCCACCAGACCAGTTCTCCCAGGCTCCAGTTCTCCCTTTTGATTCACTCCATTCCCTTTACCCCAACTCAATAGCTCCCTTATCTTTACTAGGTTTCCAACTCTGAATAACCCAGCCTGAGGGGCTCACCAGAAAGAATCGACAAAACCCCAGCACCCACGTTATTGATTCTTCTCTTTCTCAGTCCTTCACAGGCTTTTTCCTCCCCATGTGTGGCTTTCTGGTTCAGAGTATGTGGAACTAAAACCATGCCTTCCATCCAGAAATGTTCAAATTATTGAGCTATTTCTTGTGAGTATCTTGGGAGAAAGGAAAAACACATTGATAGAATGGCCAATGGAAGACTCTTGGGCCAGGGAACTGCATCTTTCAAACAGATACTGGCTTCTAATATGATGCTTTTGAAAACTGTTAGCTAATATCCAAAACGTTCATCCTTTTCTATGTGAAAAACTGATTCGTCCAGGATTCACATTAGACATTGTACTTCATTAATAACACCTAACACTTTGTGTGTGTGATGTGCTCTGGGAATGTATAGCACTGCTAGAACCAAATTGGAAGACACAGGGTAACAAATAATTTACAAACAACACATTGGAGCTTCCTCTTTGTTGATTTTTTTTTTTTTTTTTTAACTCACTGACTGAAGCTGCACCCAAGCTAGTGGGCTGTCATTGAGGCCCTCCCAATACTACATCACCTCTGGACAGCCCAACACCAAGCACACATGAATGCTCAAAAAGGGGTAGTTGAGTTACAACTGGAAAGAATGTCCCTATACACTTTAGAACCTTGAGATTGACCCTGTGTTTCACAGTAAATGATAAAATCCTGCTCAGGCACTTTGGGTAGTTATTTGTCTGCCCAATCTAGTTATCACTCAGCTCTTAGAAGCAATTTTACAGGGCCAAAAGAAATGAGGCAAAATTCCCAAACCAAGAGTATTGGTGACTTTTATGTAAGTACAAGATCAGATCTGGGTGGGAGCCACCTGAGATAGTCCTGTAATTTGGACATAAACTTTTCCCTGGTGAGCAGATCAAAGTTCTAACCTATTGACTAAGAATAATCGTCTTCTTTGAATAATAGTATCTATTTGAAATAGAAAAATAAACATAAAATGATTATAACAGAAAGTATTTTCCCTTTTTCTTTAAAAAAAATTATGGGGCATGGACTTGCATTGTAACTTGATTTTAAAGAAAACATTTCTTTCATATTTTCAATGTGGCTAAAGTTATTTTCTACCTGATTTTTTGGGTTCTTTTAAATTTGCCTTTTACCTGTTTCAGGGTACACCAACTTGCAAATTTAAGGAAATAGGGCTAAGCAGCACTGAACTGGAAGCACCATTACTCATTTTTGTAAAGTGCTTCTTAGCAGCCTTCTGGCAAGGGACTGGTCACCAGTGCTGGAGTCCATAAAATGGCCCTATGGTATTGAGAAAACAGTGAAAGTAAATTGAAGTAAACAGCGCAATGCTATGGTCAAGATATTACTTGTTACTGCTTTGCCTCCAAAAGCTTTCTGTATTTAACATTTGAATACCTACTATGTTCCAGGCATTGTGCTTGGCTGAAGATAAGATAATAATAACCAATTTCTCCCATCATGGAGCTTACGTATGTAAGCAGATAAGAAAGTATAATTTTCAATTGTCCCATTTGCATCATACTTCTGCATGATACTGATTTTCTTAGGGCTTATATACTATCAGAATTGTACATAATCCAAAGAACAAGCATTAAAGAGAGTAAATACATCTTTTGGGTAACTTTTGACACAAAAGGTGGTTAGAATATTATCACGTGAGAGTTCTCCATTCTACAACTTGGTAAGGAAAAGAAAAAAGCCTGATTATATGAAAACTAAATTATATGAAGCCTTAGGCAGAGCCTCTGCAAACATTAAGACCATCTTATAATTTATTTTTCGTACATGATACAGGTGCACAGGTATGAAAGGAGAGCTCTAGTATAAAAAAACTGTTGGTATTTTAATCCTGCCGGAGATTCTAAGAATTAACATAAGAACAGAGTGGCGGTATATCTAATTGTCTATAAAATATATTCTTTAATTATAAGGCACGTCTTCACATTTGCTATAGAGTCATTCACACACCTACATCTTATGAGTACACCATCAGGATAAACAAGAAGGCATGAAGGCTAAAGTGGGCTCCTTGTGCAAACCTTTTGCATATTCTTAAGACTGGAATCTTTTACTGTTTGGAAATAAGAAATAGGTTTAAGAGATTATTCAAATAACACCAGGTTATATTAGTTTTCTATTGCTGCTGTAACAAATAACTACAATTTTAGTGGCTTGAAACAATGCAAATTTATTATTATATAGTCTGTAGTTTAAAAGACCAACATGTGGGCCCGGCTAGATAGCTCAGTGGATAAAGAGCGCGCTGGGATACCACATGGGAGGCCCCGGGTTCGGTTCCCGGGGACCTCTCCGAGCGGGCAGATGGCCTTGAGAAAGGCAAGCCGCCGTGGG
>PVKH010016415.1:0-15747 GCA_004027955.1 Chaetophractus vellerosus
GTCACCTCCCAACTAGGTGTCCTGGTTGAGTCCATTGAGTTGTAGCATAGGAGTTGCAGGTCCTCAGAGTTCTGGACCCAGTTGGCTTGTGGTCAGCATATAGTCTCCGTTCTATGGAAGTACACCTAAAACTCTGGCATCAAATATAGGTTTGAATAGAAGAGACATTTGGACCATGTGCAATGTAGACATATTTAGGACAAACTATTTTAAATGATCCTTAATTTTAAATGATTCTTTTTAAAAATTGATTCTCCCATTCCTTTGAGAAAATACTAGCAGTTAGTGATATTGAATGGGACCCCCTAGCCACTTCCTAATGCTGTATTGGATATCAAAGATTGAACTAGAATACCTAGTCTTTTAAGCGGGCCTGAAACTCATTGTGGGTAGGATGGTGAATGTAAACCCTGTAGGAGAAAGCCAAATAAGGTAAAGGGAGACACAAGGATAACTCCAAGTCTATGGAAAAGTTGGAAATAATGGCCTTTTGTCTATACTTCAAGTAATCTCTTTGTTTCTAGCAGTCACTTTTGCATTTTTAGCCACATCGTCCTGCTTTAAACTACCAATAATTATACATCTGGAAGTTTGGTGTTCAACGGACACTCCATTAAAGTCTTCAGGCACTGAAGTTTACCAGCACTGAAGAGATTAATGGAGCTTCTCTTTAGTGAATTGGAAGCCCATTGCCACAGGGATGGAAGACTGTTTTTCCACTACATAAAAATAGGTAATTTTATGCAGCCTATTTATCTGATCTGAGGTCAGCAAGCAGCCAGAATATATGGAATATAAAGATATGTCTCAGAACATCATAGGATGAGGGTTTATTGTGAGTTGATAGATAAGATGCATATTAAGTGATATCTCTGATTTTCCTTTTGTTTTTACCTTGGGACTATCATCAATTCAAAGCTATCATTGTATTATTTTTAAATTATATAGACTATATATAAGTATTAGTTTCTTTCAGATGTAATTTTATAAATATTCTCACTCTTGACAAAGATTTTTATGATATTTTAGCAATACCATAAATACTGGCAAAAATGGGACAGTAAATGCTTTTCCTATAGCAACACAACCTTACAAGCAAATATGCTAAAAGATAACATATTTTGAAATGACTGTATAAAAAGAAAAAATTAAGGAACATATGCAACATGCTTTAAATATATCATTGAAGCTTGTGTCAAAAAGTAGCATATAATTCAAGCTTTAAAGTGTTTCATAGCTCTTTGAAAATATATCCCCTAGTAGCATGTAAGGCTAGTGTTGACTTCCTCCTGTTAAACTTTACAAAATGCTTTCTGAAAATGCACTTATATGGAGGACTATATGGTCAGGAGGCATGACATTTTCATCTGTAAAAGTAGGGATGCTAATATTTCATTTCTTATGGAATTCTTGTGAAGATTTAAGTGACATTATGGACATAAAGTGCTTTGCATTGTGCTTGGTTCATAAGAAGTGCCCAATAAATGCTAGCCATTGTTATAATTCTTCTTCTTATTACTAGGGCATCCATAACATACTAAGGGGTGCAGAGGCAAGAGTGACTAACTCAGGGAAGGCTTCAGAAGAAGTTACATTTGAGTTTTACTTAGAATAAGAATATAATTGTCATGTAGAGATTGAAAAGGAGCTACAGCTGAAAGAATTATAATTACTAATGAGAATTCAATTGCTAATTGGATTTGAAACCACTTATCTTTTCACAGAAACAAAAATAACTAAATGTAGTATGAGCTAGGAAAATCTCAGGATTACCTCTGTATTTAAGGGCAAATCACTTAAAATATCTATGCTACTAAAATGGGGGAAATTCCTTCCTCTCTTGCCAAGGTACAGTGAGGAAGAGCTGTTTTTAGAACAAGTTTCTTCCAAAATTAAAAATGTCTTCCAAGAGGATTTTCACTGCCAATATGAGGCTGTATAAGTGGTTTCTCTTTCACCAAGGAGCCACTAACACTCAGAGAATTAATTCAGTTGAAATCAAAGAGCAGAAAAACCTGCTGAGAATGCCCTTGTTGTGGCAGCAAACCAGAAGCATCATGTGATTTTTCTTGTAGCCTCTGGCACAACAAATAACACATGAACAACTCTATGGGTAACAGCCAAACTAGCTTTTGTAAATGTTATGAGATTTTAAACTAACTCTGAAATATACACAAATTGGGAGACACATGAATGATGCTTGTGACAGTTTGAATTTGATAAATCCCAAAAAGAGAATGTTTTTGAACTAATCTGTTCCTGTGGGTGTGAAGCCATTTGATTGCATTAGATTCTGTTAAGGAACCTTGATTAGATCACTTGATTAACTCGTTTTTGATTAGGCTATGTCAGTAAGGCATGACTCAGGTTGGGTCTCTGCCCTCTCGCTGGGTCTGATATAAATCAAGACAGAGAGAGACACACACACAAAGAAGGGAAGCTGCCATTTTGACAGAGATGAGATGTAAGAGAGAGAAGCCCCAAAAGGCTGAGAGAAGTCCCAGAGTCTGGAATCAGCAAAGCACAGGGATATGAAATAGGAGGGGCTGGGCCCACGGAGCAGCTGAAAGCTGAAGAGATGAGCCACATGCTGATCACCCACAGTTGAACTCTGGGAGATGGTGATCCTGGAAAGGAAGGCAGGGCCCTCAGTAGAGATCAGCTGCCAATTTGCCTCATCACATGGCAGGACTCCAGGATCAGCAGTAGCTGACTTAGGTGAGAAAGCATCTCTGATGATGCCTTGATTTCAACATTTTCACAACCTCTGAACTATAAACTTTTGCCCTAGTAAATTTCACATTGTAAAAGCCAACCCATTTCTGGTACTTTGCATTGGCAGCCTTTGGCAAACTAGGACAATGCTATTACAGTCATTAATTGAAAATGAGATCTCTGAATTGGTTCTGGGATTTCTGGAATTGGTAATCTAATCAGATTAGATTCAAAGGCACTAATGATTCTATTTCCAACACTCAAGATGGCTTGCAAGGCACTTTCAATTCTTCTCTTGACCCACACCCACCATCCCTCTTTTTTTACAGACCTATAACTAGAGTGAAATCCCAATAGGCCCCAAAAGGTGAGGTATAAAGTATGACCCATAAGGAGGTGTGCTGCACTCAAAAATAACTGCGTGATTTTTTGAATTTATTTATATAGAAATCAGGGGAATATGTGTGGAATGGATTTTAAGGGTGTGGGACACTAGAACTGCCTGTACCTAGCAATTTAGTAAATCAAAAATAATTTGTGGAGGGATTGCAGAGATTAGTGCCACCATCAAGGACTTGAAGAATGCAGGGGTGGTGATTCCCACCACATCCCCCTCTGTAGCAGTTTGGCAGTTTGATATAGTTATGAATTCCAAAAATAGATATTGGATTATGCTTGTAAACTGGTCTGTTAATCTGGGCTTGATTAAGTTATGATTAGGGCACTAACTGGGCCATGTCAGTAGGGTGTTGAGCCCCTCCCCTTGGTGGGTCGAGTCTCAAAGATAAAAATACATGGCAAAGGACAGAGTTGGAGTAGCTTTGATGTTGAAGTTCTGATGTTGGAATCTTGAGCTGGAGTCCTGGGAAGTAAGAGAGCTTGGTCGTGAGGAATGAGAGATGGCCCCGGGAAAAGAGATGAGCCGTTCGCCTGAGAGTCTACAGCTGGCCTTGTGGAGAGAAGCAACTCTCCTACTTGGGCTGTGCAGAAAACACATGGATCATGGGAGATGACAGAGGCTTATTGTTAACTTAAGCTGGTGGTGACTCCAATTACAGGTGCTATTCTCGTAGTGGTAGCATTGCTTGAGCAAATCAAAATGTCTCCTGATAACTGTTATGCAACTATTGATCTGTCATATGCTTTTTTTTTTCTCAATTGCTCTTAGTAAGAACCACCAGAAACAGTTTGCTTTCAGCTGACAGGGCCAGCAATACACCTTCACTGTCTTACCATAGAGGCATATCAACTCTCTAGCCCTATGGCATAATTTAGTTCACAGGGAACTTGATCATCTTTCCCTCCTGCAAGATATCACACTGATCCATCATATTGATGATATCATGTTTATTGGACCTAGGCAGCAAGAAGTAGCAACTACCCTAGTCTTATTGGTGAGGCATTTGTGTAGTCTTCATTTGGTTGTGTTACTCTAACTCATTTACCAAGTGGCCTATAAGCTGCAAGTTTTGAGTAGAGTGCCAGAACAAGAAGAGGCTTGGCAACAGGTCCAGGTGGCTGTGCAAGCTGCTCTGACACTTGGGCCATATGATCAGCATATACAATGGTGGTAGACGTATCAGTGATAAATAGAGTTGCTGTCTAGAGCCTCTGGCAGGCCTCTATAGGAGAATTACTGCACAGACTCTTCAGATTTTGGAGCAAAGCCTTGCTATTTTATCTTGTTAATCACTCCTGTTTTGAGGACAGCTTATAGCTTGCTACTGGACCTCATTAAATACTGACCATTAAACCATGGGCCACCAAGTTACCATGAGACCTTTGTTGCCCATCATCACAATTGAGTGTTATCGGACCTCCCAAGTCATAAAATTGGACCTGCAAAGCAGGACTCCATCGTAAAATGGAAGTTGTATATATGAGATAGGGCTCAGACAGGTCCTGAATTCACAAGTAAGTTACCTGAGGAAGAGGCCCAAATGCCCATGGCCTCCATCCCTGCCACATTACTTTCTCTTTCCTATCCCACAGCTGTGGTCTCCTAGGGAGTTCCTTATGATCAACTGACTGTGAAAGAGAAAGCTTAGGCCTCGTTTACAGATGGTTCTATAGAGTATACAAGTACCAAACAAAAGTGGACAGCTGTAGAGCAGAAGCCCCTTTCTGGAACATCACTGAAGAAGACTTGTGAAGTAAATCCTCCCAATGGGCAAAACCTCAAGTAGTGCAACTGGTTGTTCATTTTTCTTGGAAGAAGAAATGGCCAGGAATGTGTTTTTATACTGATTCATGGGCTATTGCTAATGGTTTTTTAGGATGGTCAGGAGCATGGAAGGGACATGCTTGGAAAATGGTGACAAAAAGGTCTAGGGAAGAGTTATGTGAATAGACATTTCTTTGTGGGCCAAAAACATATTTGTGTCCCACATGAATCCTTACCTGAGGGTGATTTCAACTGAGGGATATTTTAATAATTATGTGGATAAGATAACCTGTTCTGTGGATACCAGTCAGCTTCTTTCTCCAACTACTCTTGTCAATGCCCAATGTGCTCAAAAACAAAGTGGTCATGGTAGTAGGAATGGACATTACACATGGGATCAGCAACATGGACTTCCACTCACCAGGGGTTGACTTTGTCATAGTCATTGCTGAGTGCCCAATCTGCCACCATCAGTGACCAACCCTTAGTCTCCAATATGGCACCATTTCTAAAGATTATCAGCCTGATACATGGTGGCAGGTTGATTACATTGGAGGATGGAAGGGGCAGTATTTTGTTCTAACAGGAATAGACATACTCTGGTTATAGGTTTGCTTTACTGCATGCAATTCTTCTGCAAAAACTGCCATCTGTGGACTTAAAGAATGCCTTTTGCACCATCGTGGTATAATACTCAGCATTGATTTTGATCAAGGAAACCACTCTGCAGCAAATGAAGTGTAGGAGGTACATGCTCATGGAATTAACTGGTCTTACAATGTTTCCCATCATCCTGTAGCAGCTGGATTGATAGAACAGGGGAATGGCCTTTAGAAGACTCACTTATGGTGCCAACTATGTGGAAATACCTTGGACGGCTGAGTCAAAGTTCTCTGGGGGGCTGTGTATGCTCTAAATCAGAGTCCACTCTATAGTGCTGTATCTCCAATGGCCGGGATTCAAGGCTCCAGTAATAAAGGGGTGGAAATGGGAGTGGTACCACTTACTATTACTTCTAGTGATCTACTAGAAAAATGTTTGCTTTTTGTCCCCACAACTTTAATCTATGCTGGTTTATAGGTCTTAGTTACAATAGCAGGTGTGCTTCCACCAGGAGCCACAATAACATTTCCATTGAACTGGAATTTACAACTTCCCCTTGGCCACTTGGAGCTTGTCTTGCCTCTGAATCAACAGACAAAGAAGGGAATTTCTGTACTGGCTGGGGTGATTGATCCTGATTACCAAGGGGAAATAGGACTGCTACTATACAATGGACATAAAGAAGGGTTTGCCTAGAATTAGGAGATACCTTAGGGCATCTTTTAATACAATCACGCCCTGTGATTAAAGTCACTGGAAAGCTGCAGCAGTCCAAATCCAGGCAAGATTAATGGCCCAGAAATTTCAGGAATGGAGATTTGGATCACCCCACCAGGCAAAGAACCATGGCTAGCTGAGGAGCTTCCTGAGGATAAAGGGAATATGGAATGGGTATTGGAAGAAGGTAGTTATAAATAATACGTGCTATAACTACATGACCAGTTACAGAAAGGGCTATAACAAGTATTTCTTTTTTGTTTTGTTATGAATATGTTTATATATATGTATATTTATATATACATATAAAGTAAATATCTTTTCCTTCTTTATCTTACTCCCTTATTATAGAACATACATTTTATTAACTTCAAATCATAGTATTTAAGTTATAGGATATGAAGTTTGAGTGAATATTGCCCATGAACTTGCACCCTATTTGTGGTGTTTGTGCATTTCTAGTTGTAGGCAGGACTGTTGAGTATTGCTAGGCAAAAATACGAATGTTATTGTCTTCTTCAGAGATTAAGTATGGTTTAAGGAGATGTGCATGGGTGTCAAGTTGACAAGAGTAGACGGTGATGGATAAGTTTGTGTGTCAACTAGGTCAGGTTGTGGTATCCAGTTGTTTGGTGAAGCAAGCACTGGCCTGATTGTTACTGAAAGGATAGTTCATGGATTTAAATAATCAGCAATTTGAATGCATCTGCAGCTGAATAAATCTACAATCAACTGAGCAGATTGTCTTCAACACTGAGAAAAGTCTTATCCAATTAGTTGAAGGCCCTAAAAGGAGAAGTGATGGTTTCAGCAGTCAGAAGGGAGAATTTCCATCTTTACTTCAGTTAGCTAGCTTCTCCTGAGGAATTCACTGAAAACCTTCATTGGAGTTCCCAGTTTGCAGACTGCTCTATGGAATTTGGATTTGCCCATCCCCACACTCATGTGAGCTATGAGCCACTTCATGTAAAATAAATAATATACCTCCTGTCAATTCTTCTTCCCTAAAGAATCCTGACTAATACAAGGGAGGAAATAAGAGATTCAGCCTGCTTATAGAGGTATCTTCTGACAGTGGATATTTAATAATAATTGGATTAGGAATTCCACGGCTTTATCTGTTACCTCCTTTTTTACAAAATTGCAGGAGTCACCGAGTCCTGGCAATCTATCCCTCCCTTAAAGCCTGCCTGAGCCGATCAAGAAATGGATAATAATCATGGCCAGAGATGGAAGTCCACCAGTTAGTAGGGGTTTGGAATTAGTTTTATTTCTGCAATCCCTGTGTGGATGAGGGAACCCTGTGTACCTGAGTGTTCTCCAAGCCATACACCTACCCTATCCCCAGTCTATTTTCCCAGTCAGACTCAGACTGTCTTGCTTCTTGCTCTATACTCCAATTCCCCAGGGGGAGACTAATGTACTCCTTTTTCTAATTTCATCAACCCTGGCTAGGGCCCTCATGGCCTCACTAGACCTCATCAGCTCTTTTCTTCTCATAAAGCTCCTGACCCAATGATCCACTTGCTTAGAGGCTCCCATGGCTCATAACTAGACCAGCTAGATGTCCCTTGGATACATACCAACTCAGACAAAACAAGAATTCCCATATTCTTATAAATATGGACTGCTGGCTGTCCTTTGTGAGTCATTCCTACACTTGGACTAGTTTACTAATCCCAGTCTGGGCTGTTGTAGTAGATGTTGTTCATTTTTGGCCTAAATCCCCTTCATAGGGCTGTTAAATTCATCCCCCAGCAACTATGCATGTTGCAGCCAAGACTTCCAGTGGCCCTTTTCACTGTAGAATTACCCCTGCTTTAATGGAAATCTTGCTAGAGAAGTTATCTTCCCTCCCCCTCTACCTCCCTACCAGCAGCGACCATCAGGAAATTTCATGCCAGACTCTAGCATCCTTGTATCGAGTTGGGACAAATACTATGGCATAATTTGTTTTCCAGAGCTCTGGTGGGTAGACTAAAGCTACTCTCTACATGGAACTGCATCCTTTTTTCTCTACCAGATCCCTGCTTCTCTTGCTTCCCTTCTGAGTGCATTCCCTAAATAAAATGCTTTCATAATGATGCTCCATTTTAGGCTCCGATTCTAAGGAAATCAACTGAACCCAACTTTTCTTTCTCCTAGACTTGGGAAAAAATCATGAATTAACTACTTCTCATGCCATAAATTAGGCTGTAAAATCATCTCAGTTCTATGGCGTCACCATCTGCTTCTCTCTCTCTCTCTCTCACCCCTACAGCCAGTTAAGTATTACTCCTTCTCTACCCACCTCCAACAAACCTTGCATAGTGCAAAGTTTGTTTTAAATACTTGGAAGTGCAATGGACCACCATCAGAAATTAAAATATCCCCAAATCCTGTAAGTCAGTATGTTTCACTACAGGTACCATGGAAACGTGATTTGGAGAACTGAGGTTCCAGAGAAGGTTACAATTTATTTTCTTATGCCTCAGCTTGTTTGGAATTAGATTTCCTTTTGAATAGAGTGCTCCTTTATAAGTCTTGGGCCACAAACTATTTTAAGCAGGTTTATGTACAATTTGCCTTAGCATACTCGCATTCATCAATTTACCATACACCCAGAGCATGGAAAAAAATAATAAATTGAACTGGGAACATGAAATAGCCATAGAATAGCTGTTTCCTTATTCCATGTCATTTGTTTTATGTTCCTTAAAAATGCCTTTGAGACAAATATATTTTTAGTAGAATGTACAATCAGCAAGTTTTCTATTATTTACAAATTGCTAAGTATATCCTGTCAAAACACTCACTAAAAATACTTCACATTCTTTCAATCATGTTAAGAAAAACACAATTACTAAATGGAGAGTTTGCCTACAGAATATCACACCCTTCTAAATAAAGTTTTAAGGGAACCATATGAGATAATTTGCTCTACTTTTCTCCTTTGCTTGAAATTACCATATCAAAGACCTTAAGAGTAATTTTTAATAAGTCTCTTATATCATATTTTTATTAAGGATTAAAACTATTGCTGCATTATCAGTCACTGGAAAAATTTAACAGATGCATGGCTAATTCCAGGAATAAGCTATTCTTTCCTTCTTGTTTCCTTTCCCCACCTTTTAATCTTTCCATACAAATTATTACCACCACACAATGACATTTCATTATTTACATTAAAAATAATCTTAATCTGGGGGCCAGCTGTAGCCCAATTGGTAGGGCTCCGGTCTACCACATGGGAGGCCGTGAGTTGGGTTCCCGGGGCTTCCTCGAGTGGGCAGACCGCTTTGAGAAGGCAAGCCCGCAGGCAGGGCAAGCCCCCACGAGCAGGGCAAGCCACTGCGAGCAGGCAGGCCACCGCGCGGTGAGCTGACTCGGCGGGTCGCCTCAGAGGGGGGAGACAAGCAGACACAGAAGAACGCAAAAATGAACACAGCAAGAACAAGCAGAAAGGGGGGGGGGATATATAATAAATAAAAAATAAATCTTAAAAAAAATAATCTTAATCTAATTTACAGTCTTTCTTTATATCACCTGTAAAACACTATCCTTAAGAAAGGTTGTAAGGTGAGTGAACGAGCACAGGAATTGAAGTTAGGAGGCCCAGATTTTCATTCCAATTCTGTCCTTTTCTTCCTGTGTTTTGTCTGGTTGGCTTCTTTGTCTTTCTTTTAGTCCTCACTTTGATAGCTGTGAAATGAGAGTTTGGAAGTGGTGAGCCTGATGATCTCTTTCAGCCCTTACACCCTATACTGCTATAGTTTTATCCTGTGTCCCTCCTCCTTGCCATCCAAAAGTCACCTTATCTTAGAGCAATGACTTATGCCTCTGCTGCTAGCCAATGCTTTATTCCCTGGGCTTTTTATCCAACTTACATTTTCCATCTGAAAATGTCCAGAGTCCTGCTCTTTTAGGGTCCTGCTCTCTGCCTAGGGAAATCAGCACAAAAGGAGCTTTGGCTGCTCATTTAAGAACCCAGTCTGGATGACATTAATTAGCTCTACATACATGGTAAATGACATCCTGCTCCTCATGTGTGAAATGGAACACATAATACTAGTCTGTCAGTTTTGAAATGACAGGAGTTAGGAGGATGAGAGCAAAGAGCAGTGTGAAATATTAAATGTCATAGAAATGCAGCATATTGTGATAAATGAACACATTAGTATAGACTGCTGTGTAATCTCTCATAGGTAACTCATGTTCTATTTAATAAGGCCTTCAAGAGACAAATTCCTTAATCAAAAACAAGGACCCTGTAGGTCTTTTGAATGCTCTACCAGTGTGATGGGGGAGATGTTTAGGCTAAGAGAGGTGTTTAATGATACCTCTCCAATCAAATCCAATTTACAGCTTGGTGGATAAACACAAATGGGATTGACTGAGATTTATGTCTTTACAAATCAAACTGCACTTACTATACTTAACGATATTGTGAAAACTACTTAAAGCAGGGGTTCTTCACCAGGGGTCCAAGGATCTGTGGAAAGATTTCAGGGAGTCCATGAGCTTGAATTGAAAAAATCAACTTATTATCTTTATTTTCTTTGACCTCTGACCGAAATCTAGCATTTCCTTCACTTATAAATGTGTTCAATAAATAAATTACAGTAGTATTCATTTCACCTGACTGGCAAAGTTGTCTGTGGAACAAAAAAGATTAAGAACCCCTGACTTAAAGTGCAAGTCCAGTGCATTAGGTAGAGATATCATTACAGTTTCAACAGTATTCAGAAGCTGGAATGAAAATGAAGGGGATTTAGCTCTAAATCCTGTAAGATTATGTTTTACAATGAAAGGTAATCCTGGGGATGGAATATTTTGAATTTAAAATAATCCCAGCTAAAATTACATGATGTAGCTTTTGATACCTCAGCAAAACTAAGACCCAAAGTATTTAATAGATTAGCCCTAGCCACAGAATCAGATTTTCCAATTCCCAAGTCATCATTATGGTGATATAACAATGGGGGCATGTATATGAAAATATCGAGGCACTATTCGAGACCTCAGCCCTGTCATTTAACTTCTTGGGGCCTCAGTTTCTTCATTTGCAAAATTGACATACCCTAAAACCTCATGGTTGCCTTGAAGGTTGAATGAGACAATGCATAATAAAGTAGCATCTATAAACCTGACATAAATGCAAGCGATTAATATTTCCTGAATTTTCAGGACATCAAATGTCCAAATCACAAATTTGTTATTATATTTATTTCTTTTTATTCTCTAAATGTTTATGCAATATATTCTCTCAAGTCTGACAGACATTCAACTGAGGTGTAAAAGTTTGTGTTCAAGAATTATAGTTTAATACTTTTTTTAGAGAAATAAGAAAATATGTTTAATGTAAATGAGTTACAGTCATGATGATTTAAGTCATATATAATTACACAAGGGAAAATGACTGCATAGTTTAACACTAAAAATATACCTCCTCTTTCATCTACCTTACTCAATGGTGGATGAATCTCTATTTAAATACATTGATTGCTTTAGACAAGGAGGTATTATAATGGCTTTTCCTTAGTATTAGATATTAGAACACATGGAAATCCAATTAATGCTATTGATATTTTCTATAGCAAATTTTCCATTTTAATTGACTGGTGGGGCAAAAATCTTCCTGGTTAAAAAAGTGAGTTGTATAACAAGGCAGAACTGAAGGAATGAATTCAGCTTTTCTTGAGGCTCTACCATTTATTTGTTCTGTTATCATATGTAAATCATTTCATTTCTTTGAGCTTCACTTTCTCCCAATGTAAAACAGATTTTTATGCTTGCTTTGTTAACTTCACAAATGTATTAAGTAGCTACTAATACCTTTCAAGTATGAAGGTATATAAATATAGAAAATTATCAACTTACAGTTACTTGTGTAGGTGATATTTCTATAATATACAGTTTCACTCAGCCTTAGTCATCTGATACCATCTCCATAATATTTTTTAATGACTGAACTATTATTTACTTAGCATTTTTCATATCAATTCTATTTTATTACCAAAAATAAATAAATTTTTTAAAAGAAGCTTTATATCACTATTTTAGTTTCCTAGCTGCTAAAACAAATACTATACAGGGGGGTGGCTTAACAATAGGAATTTATTGAATCACCGTTTTGAGGCTAGAAGTTCAAAATCCAGGCAACACCAAAGCAATACTTTCTCTCTGAACACTGTGCTGTTTTGGGGCTGGATGCCAGTGATCTGGGTCCTTGGCCTTTCCATTATATGGCAATGTGCTTGGCGGGATCTTCTCCTTTCTCTCCTGGGTTCTGTTGACTTCCATTTCTTTCACTGGGACCTTCTCTATAAAGCCTCCGGTGCAAGGACTAAGACTCATCCATCTTCAGCTGGCCACACTCGAAATAAAAGTAACATCATCAAAAGGTCCTATTTATAATGGGTTCATACCCAAAGGAATGGATTAAGATTAAGAACATGTTTTACTGGGGATACATAACTCCAGGTTACCACAATCACTATTATATATAGAAAACCAATATCACTTTCAAAATTAGAAGCTAATTTAAAAAGCGACTCCATAACAAAAATAGTCATATATATTTTAACTGGCTGCTACTCCTTGCTATATGTCTCAGGCCTAACCTCTTTGTTAAAATCATAGACAAGCAGATTTTACAGAGTCATTAAAGATTGCATTCATTTCAGACCAAGGCTTTCTACTAGATGTAAATCAGAAGTTTTAAAAGATATTTCAAAAGAGAACTTTATCCTTATGTCATCCTATGCTGTTTCTTAAATAACTTAAAATTGTCTTGTTTACCACCTGTGGAGCATATTCCCCATTTGGGGGAAAACTGGGTGCAGCAAGAAGTATAATGGGCTTGGAATCTATGATCTGCCCCTGACCAGAGCGTGGCACTTAATGCCTCTTAATTTTAACTAAGGGTGTTGAAATATAGGATTTCCCTAAAATAATATAAAATATATTTCATTAATGCATGCAGAATAGATTGCACTTCATTTAGTAAATATCAGAGGATATCTAGATTCTTGTTTCTAGAAGACTGTCTTGCTCATCGTAATGTTGTGTCTTTATAAGTAAGGTCATTCTGAACTTCTTTTGGCATCACTGATTCAAGAGATGGCCAGGCTTATGGAGAAATTAGGGAACTCACTTTAATACTGCCTGAAAGGGAAAATTATATGCAATAGAGTATGTGAAATTATCAGATATTCATGAATAAGGCGTCTCTGACCTCCTTTGCTAAAGTGTTATGGAAATGTCTTGATTGATAATATGCTCTTACAAAGGAAAAGATAAAAGGATAGATTATCCTCCTCCCAACAAGCTTTTTGCAAGCACACCGAATAAACACAGTGTTAGATGAGTTTAAGAGACCATTAGTCTTGTAATAGATGGGTTCTTGATGATGTCTTGAAACTCAGGCCTTGATAATGTCTTCTCCTTTGTAATAGGTCATTTAAGCTAGTATATGACACTGATTTATGCTTCTCATTTAAATTAGTATATGATACTGATCTATGCTTCTCATTGAATATTTTAAACTTTAACTTTCTTGAGACTGTCTTTACACATATGTGCACGGATACAAACATATAAACTATATACAGGGAGTCCTTTTTAATTTGTGGCAACTGGAAGGTTTTCCTAAAGTTCTATTTTATGAAATATATGTGCTCTTATAAAGACAATTATTATACATCCCATCCAATTTTTCCGTTGACTTCCATAATGAAGTAACAAATATGCATCACAAGCTTCTCATTTATTACCTGTGGTTTAGGGGCCTGCTCACACAGGTTGATCAGTGATTAAAGTGAGGCAATCCTCCCTCAGATCTTCTCTAGTACTTGTGTGTCAGCACACCAGTGTTTTTCAATTTGACTCTGGCATTCCTAGATACCCAAACCCATCTAGGACTCTTCATCTTCTTGCCCCATACTTGATCATACTTCATCTTGTTGCCCCAATGCTTGATCATACCTGGCTTAACTCTCCTTTGGAGTTTGGCTCCTACCCTTGTAAACTTGGAACTATTAATTGGTGCTACCCTGATTTACCTTTACTAATTACTACTCAGTAACTATCTCTGGATCTTCCCTAGCTTCTGTTCATCTATTCTCATTTCCTGGTCAAATACATACCCTGTTGGAGATCTGTCTCTGCCTGCTTTAGGATCTCAGCCAGCTCACTCTGTTTCCCAACCCCATTCTACTATTCCCTATAACACTATTTTGCCTCAAAAGAAAATAATCTCAGTCATAAATGGAAAAAAGGAATACAGCTTGCTTCCTTTAATTTAAAACTGACCTTTTTTAATCAAGAAGAACTCTTAGAGTAAGTCATCAAAATGAATATAAAGTAGCTGAGGTTTCTTTCATGGAGGGTAAATTAAATTGAAAGTCTCAAGGACAAACATCAATAACAGCTTAAATAAACAGAATGTGTTGGGTTGAAATGTCACTCCATTTCTATCAGCCTTCTGTGGAAATGCTTCTGCCAATATGTGGTTTTGGCTTTGCAAAGCAAACACAATAGAAGCTGTTTATTGTCCTCTAATTTTTCAACTGGTAATCAGTATAACGCATGTCACTGAATTTGTTAAACCTGATTATTGTCCACTCTTGCATATGCCTTCAAACCAGCCTTAATCATCGCTGCATACAAAGTCAGCACCCAATAGAAGTGATGTGGAGGCAGTGGCCACTGGAGGTTCTGAGGGGAGGGAGAGGGAAAAACAGGTGTAATAGGGGAGCATTTTCGGGACTTGGGAATTGTCCTGAATGACACTGCAATGACAGATACAGGCCATTATAGATCTTGCCTAGCTTACAAAATTGTGCGGGAGAGAGTGTGAACTACAATGTAAACTATAATCCATGCTTAGTCACCATGCTCCAAAATGTGTTCATCAGTAGTAAAAATGTACCACACTAATGAAGGATATTGTTAATGTGGAAAAATGTGGGAGGGGTAGAGAGTAGAGCTTATGGGAATCACCTATATTTTTTATGTAACATTTATGTAATCTAAGTATCTTTAAATTTTTTTTAAAGTATGTTTTTAAAAAGTGAATGCATAGCATTCTTTTGTATCTTCTCAAAGCACTCAAAGCATTTCAAGGTTTGTGTGTCTGAATGCTTAGAAAAAACAAGTCTGATATCAGTAATCTTGCCCTGAAGTCAGTTTATACAATGCCTAGAAGTGCTTAGCATAACACTTAGCACAAAACAGACTCTCTGTAATGGCAGTTCTTTAAGTTCTGGGTTTCCCTTATATACCTGATTCTGAGCTTCCCATCCCCCAGTTTCTGAGAAATTTAGAATTAGTTAAAAATAGGGTAGATCACGTACCAGAATATTCCCTGGCACAGCCAGGAAGAGGATCCTTTAAGATGAAGCAGGATAAAGGACACTGTAAATATCTCCAAATGGACCTGTGCACTTAGGTTCAACTTAAATTATTTTTTCTTGATTCTCACTTGACTAGATTCTAAATGACCCATTTTTTTTCTCTTGACTTTAGCTTTGGTCAACCCTTAGGAATCATTGGGTTGAAGCAGAATC
>PVKH010016416.1:0-15749 GCA_004027955.1 Chaetophractus vellerosus
ATCCTTCCTCTCTTGAATTCCTTTTGAACCTTTCTAGGTTCTCTATTCTGTTCCAATAATCTATGTTTCTCTCTCCACCAATACCACACTGTTTTGATTACTGAGATTACATAGTAAACCTTAATATGGGGTAGACTGATTCCTCCCACTTTATTCTTCTTTTTCAAGATTTGTTTTACCTATTCTAGTACCTATACTGTTACATACATATGTTAGAATAAGCTTTTCTTTCTTTGTCTACAAAAAACTTTGCTGGAATATTGAAAGGAATTTCATTAAACTTATAGATCAATGTCTCATTTTATTTTGAATGTACAGACTTATCTTAATCCTTTGTCTAATTTTAAGGTCCTTATTTCTTTTGAGTGAATGTATCTTTCTAGGTGTCCTCTTAGTTAAAAATTTTAGGTGATGGCAAAAAAATATTCTCATGGTGAACGCAGTAAAGAAGCTAACTAAAGAGAAAATCATCCTGATTCTTATAGGAGTTAGGGGTATTATTACTATCCTCCATTATAGGTAAGTAAACTGAGGCCTAGGGAGACTAAGTAACTTGCTCAAACTTACTCAGATAAAAGAGGTTGAGGCGTGATTTGAAACTAGGTAATTTGGCTTCAGAGCCTGAGCTTTCAAATACTATACCACACTACTTCTCTGGAATAAAATATTGGAACACAGGAGAGAGAAAATTTCGTTGTATATATATTGTAATGAATTTCTAAAATACCAGTGTTTTAAATAAAAATAATAATTGGAAATATGGTGGAAGAATTGTGATTTTATTCAGCCCACAACAAACTTACTTTTTAGTACCATTAATAAGCATGCAAAATGACAAGGGAAACCTGGAAACTCCTCGGAGGCACTCTCTTTAGGAGATCAACCAGACTCATTTTTCTTTTATAGAGACCAGAATAAAACTATAAGAGTTAAATAAAAGAAACTGAGTTGAACAAGAAATGAAAGCATGCCAAGGGCAACAAATAGATTTTTAATTTTGGTGTGTACAGCTTTCCTCTCCTTAGTGTCTCTCAGTGATGAATGAGGTGAACAGCAGATCCTCTTTAAAATTACCAACCCCAGATAAATTATGAGCAGAGTTACAATGCATAAGCCACAACATTCTTCTCCAGTAACTGCTTTGGCTTTATCCTTAGGGGAGCTTCTGCACAGAGACACAGAATCTGGGAAATTTAGAGGTTCATACATATACTCTAAACTTTGGCCCACAAACATTGCTGAGGAATTGGGTTTAGCAGTAACTTAAATATGTTGATATTTTGCTACTTTTCCTTCCCTATCCTCTTGAAATAAACTTCTGAGCAGAAATAACTAAATATATACTAAAGTTTCTTATAAATTTTTTACTGGTGATTTTTCTTTAAAAAAGCACATTATGAGTTTGAATAGTATGAAATTAATATTCCCGTGTAGACTATATATTTTAGGTAATTTATTACTTGTTATTAATTAGATTATCTAACAGCCCAAACATAGACAATAAATAAATTTATTATAAATTCTTATAGTCAATTATTTCGTTATTATACTTTATATCACATATTGCAGGGATTTCCTTCCTTTACTTTCCTTATCTTCACTTTTCAAAAATTGAATTACAGTACACAGCTCTCTTTACACTTGGCAGAGCATTCGAAAAAATGCAGTAGACAAACAGTCAGAAAATCACAGAAATTTAGAACTGGAAAGAACTGTATAGATCATCTTGTCTATCATCCTCATTATATATGTATAAAAATAGGAAAAAAATAAGACATCTTCTTAGCACTCACTCATTTAGAGGCAAAGAACATATTTAACACTGTATCCATGCCATTAAAACCCATGTAGGGAAAGATAAAGGAAGAAAAAAATACATTTGCGCTGGATTAGAAAGCCATCTGTGATATGTTCATAAATGACAACAGTGAGTTTCAGAAACAAATGGCACAATGCCATTACTGCAAAAAATATTAAAATAAATCAAAGTATGGCTACCCCCACATATTTATATGTTTATATTTAAAATGTATATAAGTGATACAACACACTATTAGCAGTTCTTATTCCTTGGCAAGGAGAGAGGAAAGAGGAGAGAAAGACATGGCGTTTACTCCTCATCTCACAATTTCCGTGTTTACTAAAATATGAAAATAATCAGAAGTGAACAAAAAATGGGAAAATGGGGGGAAAAAAGGAGGGAAGAGCAGCAAGATCAGGGCATGTTCACGTAGTCTTGCCATATGCAAAGAGATAGAAATGGGTGTGCTGTGCTTAGGAACGAACAGCAGGTCCCTAGTACTGTTCAGGTGGTAGTTGTGAGAAGCTATAGAATAAATTTCGCTTGGCTTTGTGTTCCATTTCTCCTTGCAACTTCCAAGTTTTAGTCTCACAGAGTACTGAAGCTGCCTAGTAAAAGTATACTTCTTTGCCCTTTCATGAAATAAGCAGGAAGGTAAATGTCACCAGTTTGCCTTTGCTTAACATTTTCCTGTTGTAATTGGGTACCCCTCATAGAGCTTCTAAGTTCCTGTCCCATGCCCCTAAATAAGTCCTACAATTGAGCAAGCTTCTCGCCTGACCTTTACTGTTTCTGATTCTAAATCCATTAGCATAAGACCTGTCCAAAAGTACAACGAAATATCGGTTTGCCAATAATTGCAGTGCATAATCAACACCTTCCTGTTTGTGGATTAAGAAAAAACTTTATAGATATTAGCTCTTGCAAATCTTCTTTCATAGTAGTGGGGGAGGAATGTAAGTTCAGAAATTCAGTTATGGAAGATTATATGGTACACCAAATGTTAATTATCAATACTTTTCTCTAGGTTTAGTCAGGGTAAGTTACTGAGATTATTGAGTTTGAATTTCACTGGACTCTTATTAAGGCTTCTCATTTATTTCAGGAGTCTGCAAGCTAGGAACACGGGCCAAATTTTCCCCTGTCTATATTTGTATGACCTGGGAGCGAAGGAGAGTTTAAAAAAATTAGGAGAAGAATATTATGTGGCATGGTGAAAATTATATGAAGTTCAAATATCAGTGTCCATAAATAAAGGTTTAATGGAAAATGTTCATTTATGAAATTTTCTTTGGCTGCTTTCAGCTACAGTAGCAGGGTTAAGTAGTTGCCACAGAAACTGTATGACTCACAAAGGCTAAAACACTATCTGGCTCTTGGAAATAAAAGTTTGTTAACTCTGATTTATTGTGTAACAGATGGTTTTGTCTAAATTGTACTTGTAACTTATTCAAAAGTTGTATATTCTCCCTTTTCCCTGCTCCATCCCTTTTCAAATAAAGATGGGAAGAAGAAGGAGGACTTTATCAACGTTCAGAAATTCTCTCAGATAAGCAATATCTTTGGACCTTTAAAAAAATGATTAGACAGTTATTACAAAATTCCAAGGTAACAGCATTTCATGTATTTCGCAAATGTTTCCCACTTAATATTAATTCTTTTTCTTTAGGAACTATTTCATTTCCAACTTATAGTTAACATTAATAGCAAATATTATTGTCTTTTATCACTGAAGACAGTTTATAGGAAGAACGCAATAATTACATGTTGAACAGGAATGCTATTTCCCCACTCATTCTGCTTCCTTAGACATTTTTACCCCACTTCTTATTAGAGAAAAGCATTCTGAGTACCTTGCAGCTTCTCTCTGAAGCTTCACCTTTGTCCTCTCCAACTGCCTTTCAGTATGTCACCCAAAAGTACTTTCCATTGGTTCAGTTTGGCTTGGCACATTTGACTGCTGGCCCACAGAGCCTACTCTCCCATCATGAAATTTGTTTAGGTGGTTCCTTTCACTCTTGTGAAAAATACTAAGAATTGTTAGAAATGTCCTTGGAATCTCAGCCATATTCTCCAAACAAATTCCTGGTAGTAAAACCCGTACTTTGATGTCCATCAGTCAGCTTCAGTTTGGTTTTAGTCTCAGGAGGGCAGAAAAGAGGTATTGGTTATTGATTCTCCCACCCCACCCCCAACAATACATACATGAATATTTGACTTAACACCTTATAATATTTTACATGTAGAAATCCATACTTGAATATATTTTTTCCACAGGGATTCTGAATTGTAAATGAATTCATTATTGTGTTGAACATAGAAAAGTCAAGAGGATCTCCCTGCCAATTCCCTCTGTACCAAAAGAGGATTAAACTTCAAGAAAAATCAATTCAACAAATATTCATTGATGACACATTATATGCAAAGAATCATGCTAGAGACTGCAGTAAATGCAAAGCAAAATGAAACATTGAGTCATCAAGTTTCTTGCAATCTAATTGGAAAGGAGAGTGGTTAAAATTGTATTAAAGCTATTATATGAGAGTGTATCTAGTTCCACAGGAAAGAATAAAACAGAATGCTATAGGGTTTCAAAAGAAAGTGAGACCACATAGGGTCTACTGAATTAGGAAAGTTCATGGGAGGACTACTCAGATATGTAGAAATAAAGGATCCATGGGATTCTGACCAGAAGAAAATGCAGAGGCAAGGCATTCCGAAAATGGAGAGCTATGCTGTAGAAGGAAGAACACGTATGAAAATATCCCATATCAATTCTTTTCTAATTGATAACCACAATTATTTTAGCTACGAAGTCTGGCCTTTTCCATGGAGTAGCACTCTGCTTCTTTATTTTGTCCTCCCCTCCTCCGCCCCCGCACAGCTGTCCTGGCAGTGGGAAGTTATAGAGGCTCATTTTCCTATTCCATCTGTCCTTCAGGATTGCCAAAGTTGGCGTTGATTAATTAAGTGACTGTGGCAGTGCCTGTCTCAATGACAGGACAAGACTCTGGTCATAATCAAGAGATTTCACTGAAGGAGGAGGGGTAGGGAAGAGTTCAAAACAGGATAATTAAGGGAAGGTATTGATAACATTTTCCTATAAACTCCTGCATATTGTGTATTGGGCTTGGCCTTATTAAAATATAAAATAGACAGAAATAAATTACTATTAAAGCCTCCCTATAATCAACTCGAGATGGAACAAAAAGTCAGGGTATCCTCCACCGTGCACTGAGAAAGATGGACTTCCCCAGTTCCTTGTTAAGAGTTAAGGTGCACTTTCCCACATTACCAAGAAGGCTGCTCCTGTTGTCTAAAGTAAGAGGCAGGTCAGTTAATCTTCTTTACGGTGCCCTCAGAGAGAGGTGAACCACTCTTTAACACACACTTTGATACTACATAACTAGCAATCCCTCCTATTCCTCTGGGAGTCCTTACTGTTGAGAGGAACAGCCCACTAAATGCAAGCAAGTGTCAGATATTAACACTGAATTAAAACTGCAGGTAAAAATGGGGAACTGGCATATTCTTGTCCATGGGCTTGACAGGAAATTTATTTTGCTGTAGCTGAAAAGTAATTAACCTCCACTGTGAGAGAATTCTATTACTAGTAACTGTTCTGCCATGCAAAGTGCACTACATGGAAATGTTACAGGCTATCAAGCAGAAACGGCAGATTTGTCTGCATTTTAAACTGAATTTCCATTACCCTATTCTCTTCTCTTCTGTATTTCTCCTTCCCTACCACCTTTTCTCTTGTTTTCAATGAAGCTGGAAATTAAGACATGTGAAGTGGGAAAAAGGTTCAAGCAAAAAAGTGTTTATAAGAATTTTGTAAGACCTATTCTTTTCTGGTATTTAGAGTTTCCTTTTAAAAAACTAGATATTATCCTTGGGAGTGGTGGGAAAAATGCAGCATAATGCAAAGATATTCAACCATGAATAGTTTTTCTATGGACATAGGCTAAAAAATCATAATTCACTGAATTCTATTTTTCATCTTTAATGTTATTTGTACATTCATATATACACACATATATACATAATCTGTCTGACACATAGTTTTGAGGTTAATAGTGCCTGAAATCTATAAACAGTCATTTTTGCTCTAACGCTTGTTTTGAAAATGCAAATTTGTTCCAATGTGATTGATATATCAGGGAACAATTTGAGCATACTGTGAATTTCATCTTTGCTTATGCCTGATATTTTCAGTGAGAAACAATAGGTGAAGGCAGAAAACTGCACTTGGCAGAACCAAGTCATGTAGGAATTCACAACTGCACAGACACACACAAACCTGAAATATGTTGCAGCTACCTCAGTTCATCACACGTGCTATAAGTAACATTCATGCACATTTGGTGTTACAATTCTTGTTCTGATTTCAGATAACTCTCCTTCCATCATTCCACAATAACTCACAAGCTGAAACCTCTCTGACTGCAACCTCTGGTCCTTTGCAAAGTAAAGTCGTATTTATTGTAATATTTATGTATTTCTTAATCATTTAACTGTTCACTGTTTTTATTAGATCACTGCCCGTTTTTATATGTCAGTGATGAAATTTTTGATTGCTGTGCCCCAAACTTCATTTTCCCAGAAGCCCTGTGTTTTTTTATTGCACAATTTTGCACAGCATGGGTTTAGGAACACATATGCTACTTTATAGCACAAATGACTGTCCTTGTCTTTTGCTTTTTTAATTTTGATTAATATATGTGGTTCCTGTTTTGTCAATGAATATTTCTGAGCTTCCCATGCAGTTGTCACATAGATACAACAGCAGGTTGACCAGTCATACTTTATGTTATTACATCAGGGTATGGGGTGATCTTTTCTCCTAGAAAGCAATATGCTAGAGTAAAGAAAGCAAAATAAATGGTTTTAGTGATTTTCTGAAGTATAATAATAGTCACCATTTATCAAAGTCTTACCAGATGCTTGGGATGGTACTATGCCCTTCTGCTGTCTATGGATCTGCATGCCAACATGGGCAGGAGAAAAGAGTTACCATTTCTCTTTTACAAAGGAGGAAACCAAAGCTTAGAGTGCTCAGGTAGCTTGTTCAGTGTTTCTTAGCTATTCAGAATAGTACAGAGGACTGGGAAGAAGAACTCCAAAGTGAAGGCTTAAATTCTGCCATGTCTTGTTGGCTTCACTTGTGCCAAAGGCTGTTAAAATTTACACTTAGAAACTATTGGGTCTAACCCTCTCATTTAAAAATAGAGGGAATTTAGGCTCAGGGGATCTGTGTAATTTATTATATGTCTCCTGTCCAGTGCTAGAAATTGGATCCCAGATTTCCTGACAAAGTTCATTTCTCTAGTATCTTTGTGCTGTTTTTGAGTGTCAGGGGGAGAGAAGAGGATTAGTTCCTGAGAAGTTTGGTTTCATAACTCCTGCGTGATATAAAAATTCAGCCAGTGCTTTGTTCCTTCCACTTTCTTAGTAAAATAACATTCATATTTATAAGCTCCCCCAAAAAAGAATAGGCTGAGGAGCAACTGCATCATATTTGTGTGTTTCCAGAAATAAGATAGGAAGAATCAGTCCCCAAAATACAAGGTCTTTTTCCTTACAACAACATTTAAATGTAGGGTATTTTATGGTAATTACCAAGTATAACATACTATTCTGGGAATTGAACTTTACAAACCCGAAAGCCAACTAGTAAATTTTTCCTGACAGAGAAGAACACTGAGCTCCAGGAAACAGAAAATGGTGTACATTCTCTCTGTGATCTGTCACTGTTCATGAGCATTAAAGAAGGCAGATGGAATAACAAATTTCAGTTATTTGACCGTTACAGGAAAGTCAAGGTGGAAAATAAAATTGCCTCTTTTTTTTTCTTTTGGCCTTGAAATAGCTAACTGGGCTGTCTGCCTTCACTCTAGGAAAATGCCATGAATGTTGGTGGTAGTGGTGGTTCAGCCTATTTAGATGCCAAAAAAGCAGAGCCTTCACTGAAAATTACAGGGGATGTGAATTTTAAGAATTACAGACTAAATGGCTCCCTTCTTCTCCCCCATTGCCTAACAGCCATGTGTGTGAGTGACAAGTATGTATTAACAGCGGGTCGTACTCCTTCTCAGGAAAAGTTGGCTGACGAAATGTTTCAGATATGAAATGACTTGGGCTTAATGGTGGGCTAGAGGAGATTGGGATTTCACTTGTTCTTTGTTTTTTGTTTGTTTTCATTATCTTTTTAATCGGTGACTTAAAGTGAGAGGGAACTGTAGGATTTCAGATTACTGTTATTAATGAGAAATGTGTAAATACCTTTGTAATAAGGGTTTGGAATTATAATACATTTGGGAAATGTTTCCACTTTTCTTTCTCTTAAAAAGTTTTTAAGAAAGAATAATTGAAGTTTACAATCTACTATTGTGGAACTATTCAAAAGCCTTTTATTCTCCTTTTACAAATCCTCTGGTTTTAAAAGAGTGCAAGAAAGATCTGTGTAATGGACCATAATTGATCAATTTAATGGTCTCTGATTTAACACTCAAGCTTCTCCCCTTTCAGGTTGCAACCTGTAAATCCTTCAAATCAAGAGTTTACCTCAAGGGTATTGGGACAAATAAGAGAATCCAAGCATCTCTGAATCCAAAGAACTCTTGTCAAAATAAGGATTTGTGCCTAATTGTATTTCTAGGATGAACTAATGACGTGGTTTTTAAAATAAATGAAGCCTTAACAATCATTTTTTTAAAGCTCAACTTCTAAATGATTTTAGTCCTGAAAAATTCAAAGTGACCCCAACACCAATATTCTGGAGGATCACCACATGTATATTTAATCTTAAACTGAGCAGATTTGTTGATGAGATGAGCAAAATGGAGGCAAGGCCAGAGATCCAATTGTTTCTGGATCTCTGGATCCAAAATATTTTACTGTTGAAGAAGCAGAGAAATATTTTCATTTTCTTTCAAAATTTTTAGTTTCTCTGCCCAGTGAATGCATTTCAGAAACAGGAAAATTTAAGAACATTTTTAATTGATTAAACACAAGAGAGCACAAAAAACTGACAGAGACCAGGAATTGGGGGCATGTGAAATTTAAACTTGAAGTAAGGAGCAGCACAAAGAAGTTGGAAAGTGATATGGGAAGCTAATACTCTTTATGATTAATATATGGCCACTTGTTTAAATTTGTATTTAAATCAAAATAAAGGGCAATATATGCATATTAGGTTGATCAGTGTTACATAAATCTTTTCAAATATATAAAATATTAAAAGGAAAACACACTAATTTTGAGGAGAAATTGTGCCTAGGAGTAGATAAAAATTAGGAAGCAAAAAAATTTTTTTTCAGCAAAGATGTATATTAGGTGGAATAGGTGGGGACAAAGTATCTGGCAAGATATATAAGGGATGATATTTTTAGGATACTTAGGGTGAGACTCTATTTTCTTCCTTTTTTATCCCCACTCTGGACTAAACCAGGAATAGCAAGGGAGTCTTTTATGAAAAAACATATTAGAGGAAAGAAGAAAGATGGGAACTCACATAAGAACATCTGTTCTGTAAAGCTCCTTGAAAAATAACTGAGTATTAATGGGAAAGAAAATGTGCTCAGCAGGAAACTAACCACAAGTAATGTGGTAGCAGGGAGGTGGGAAGAGTGACATGAGGAACTGGCACCCCACTGGGTGATAACTTCTATGTGTCCGAATCCAAGTCATCCCCTCAGCTAATGTGAGGGGAAGTGGGGGCAGGCATTATCCAGGCAAATTGCTTGTGAAGTGGCACAAGTTGCAATTGAATCAAGATCCAAAGATGTGAAAGCTGTTTGAAAATAAATGAGATTGCAAATAAAATTTCAAGGTTTTTTTTTTCCTTCAGACATCAGCTGAAAGAGGTTTTTTAAAAAATGGCTCACTATTTTACATTAGAGGTATATTCTCTGATTTATGAATATGTGGTTATGAATACACAATATTAAATTGTGTATTATTTTTGGACTTCCCTTTTATTTCAATTTCACATATTTCAGAAAGAATTTTGAGCAATTGGAGAATGTAACAAAATGCTTTGTTTCCTAAGATTCTGAAAATGCTTTGACTTTTAAATATGGGATGATAATAGTGTCACCAATTTGCTATTTCTAAAAGAGAGATAATCAGAAAGCACCTTTCATAACCTCTTTTAATCTGTGACAATTTCAAAATATCTTCTGCTTTTCTAGTTTGTTTGATCTTTCAAGAAAATATTGAAAGGAGAGAAATGATCATTTAGCTGCTTTCACAAATATAATCTTTAAAACTCAAAACAAGTGTTTAAATCTAAAGTTGACATGCCAGTAACTTTTATCTGTGCCATATCACCATCTCTTTCAAAGAGAAGAAACAGTCTCAAAGAGGAGAAGTGATTTTCTCTAAAGGCACCCGGTTAGTATTGGAGCTACCAGGAGATTCCATGTATTTGTCTCTTTTACCTTTTGTTGTCTGCACAGGAGTCCTCTCAGGAATTTGTGATTCTGAAGTTGAGTAGTGTTAATGATTGTTTGCTTTTTTATCATGCCTCAAATTGCATGTGTATATACATACATATGTGCATATATATAATGCAATTATATATGACTTATTTAAGAGTAAACATTTTAAAATGATGCCCCTTCTCAGTCTCTAACATTATCTTGTAACTGTTTTCTTTTCTTCTTTCTTTCTCCTGTATCCCTTTCCCCTATATTCATTAGTAAAGACCTTGAAGAAAATATAATTTAGAATGTAAAAATTAAGCCAGCACACAATCCTCATCCATGCTAAATCGCATTCGGACTAATCTTTTCTTAATGTGTTTCTACTGATTGTATCTAAACACAACAAAATAAAATCTGCATTATATAGTTCTACCTCATAAATAAACTCTTGAAACCTAAGGTAGCCTATTTTTCTAAGTCAGATGAATACATGACAAAGTAAGATTATGGATTTCATTCTAATGAAAGAAAGAGAAAAGCTTTATTAATGGAACTTATAAAAACAGGTAAACTGTAGTTATTCCAGGATTTTTATCAGCTTTTGGAAGTTTGATTGTCTTCAATGTGCCTTATTAATAAATTTTACTGGCTAAGCCGCTACCATAGCTTGAGTTCCCCGGAAAGCAGAACCTGAAGAAAAGGTGTTGGTGTGCCTTCATTCAAGAGGGAGGGACAGAGGGAGCAACACAGGTGAGGAAGGAGGCCAAATCAACCATGAGGTGTAGTGCTGGAGGTCACTATAGGCAATCTAGCTTTTCTCTACCATGGGACCTTCTGAGAATCAGTGTGAAATGTGTCTCAGGACCACCTGTTTGGGGAAAGAAAGGGAGACATCTTTACCCTTCAGCTCTCATTATCTATAAGACATTTTCTCAAGTAGGTTCCCCCAGAGTCCCATGTCCAGTGCTCAACAGAGAAGTTCAAAGGCTAGAGTTGAGGCACAAGCGTACTTAGGTTCTGTCAGATTGTCTGACATGAGGTTGGTCCAAGCCCCTACAAAAATAGTTGCTGCAGTGCTGACTGCAAAAAGACAGAAAGGCTCAGAGGATCTGAAGTGATTCAAAAATAGTGTTTAAAACAGCCACCCTTGATGTAAGCTTGGGAATGATATACATGTAGCCACACACACCTAAAACAAACAAAGGTTATTAAGGACCAGCAGAGATCATAGAAAAGAGGACACTTTTAGTAGTTAGATCGGGAATACTCCATAACAGTTGAGGAAAACTAAAAGGCTTACCTTTAAGTAAAATTACATAAAATTGGGAGTGAGAGGAAATATCTAGGCCTGTAAAGATCAGTCACATAAATGCCATTTAACAAACTGCTATTTAGTTCCTAGTACGTGCCAGGCACTGTGCTAGGTATTAGGATATATTGGTCCACAAGACAGGACGGATATGTTGCATATGCCCTCATGATCTTGAGTCCACTAGGAAGACATACATCAAAGTAGTGCACTTACAATTATTATTTAATAAAAAGTGTGCAATATGCTGCAAAGAGTGAATTGTAGACACCTTGTGAGTATTTCATAGAGGGCATCTTACTGGTCCTGTAGCCAGGAAAGAGTTCTCTCAAACTTATCTTTATAAAGAGACCATAAAGAAAATTCTTCAGAGCTATGCAACTCTCTACCTATTCAAACTTAAAGTCTAAATTTAACCCAATAACTAAACCTCTCTGAGCCTCACCTTATCCTGTACAATGAGGATAATAATATTTATGTTTCAGGTCAGTTGTGTGCATTAGTGCTTACCAGAACTTTTTGTTCAGTAAATGTTAATTTTCTTCTTCTTTCCCCTCAAAGCCGTTTAGGAGTAATCACTTTGAACTAGGCGGAGAAAATTTGGCTAGTGTGATTAAACATGTCATTGTCCTCCTGTGAGTGAAATGTGACCAGTGTTTTGCCAAAATAGATGAATTATTAAAATTATTCCCATCAATCTATTCAGATATACCAAAGCCAAAGCAATTGTGCAGTTGTTCTGAAAAAGCTCCAACATTTAAAAAAATATGCATAAAATAATTTGGAATAATTCATCCACCCAGAGAAAACTGTTAATTAATATGCCAAGCCAAGTATAGTCCCTTGGATATGAAGGACACTGAAGAATCAGTCTTGCTTTCAAACAGAAGTTTGTATAAAATTGAAATTGTGAACATTATATAGTTTTTACTGGTTTTCAATGCACCCTAATTTGTATACTAGCTGCAGTATTATTTCCTAGCCATGTAAACTCCAAATAATATTTCACTCATTCTGTGTTAAAATATTAACTGGTAAAAAAATCATGTTTACTAAACTAACAGATCTAAAAGTCTTCTATTTTGCCTAGATCTTGATGCCATTTAACTATTATTCTTGTGAACATAGTTCAAAATAATAATTATTTGAAGTTTCCACCACAAAAATGTTTATGGATTTTTCTGAAAGGATCAAAAGCTTAAAATATGCATTTATTGTATAAAAGGAAGTAAAACGAACTATGGTATCTATATTAAAATAAACAACTCTGGTCTAATACTGGTTTCTATCTGAAATCTAACCCTTAATAAATATTTAGTTTTCTGATAATAAAACTATTATTTAAAACAGCATAAATAATAACAGTCACAGTGCTTTCTCACTAAAACATCCATAGAATACAATGTCTTATGAACGCAACTCAGATAATTTTATTGGAAACATGGACTGAAAAATGCAACTGAGCAAAATTAGAAAGGTCAGAAGTTACATTTATATAAATTAACCCTGAGATTTTCCAAAGCAGAAGAATGTGTTTTTATTAACAGAAAATTAAAATTCACTTCAGAATTTTCACCATAAGGATATTCCTCATTTTAATTAGGCTGAGTCTCTCTGCTTTTATCAGAATGATCCACTGTATATTTTAAAACTTTTGATGCTTTTTACTACATGAGACTTATAAGTGTTGCACTGTCTCAGTGATTTCATATATGTCAATCTACTTCTTTCCAGAAACAAAAATTCTGCCTCTAGAAATTTCCAAATTTCTTGGAACATAGATTTGTTAGTTTCCTTTGTAAGTTTGTATTTTCTGCTCTGAAGAAAAAAGAAAAGTGAGAACTTTATACAACAACAACAACAACAACAAAACAAACTTTGAGAATATTGTTTTGGGGTGTGTGGGGGGGTAAGGATAAAAATGATGAATTCCTTTGAGGGAATATGAAACATTTAGTTCTTCACCTCTTATCTCCTTCTTCTCTCATCTCTTTGGTTACCGCCTCAGCTGCCATTACTTTTGCCATCTCTTTTCCCACCCCTTTTGCTTGCAGATAAATTTCTCTCCTACATTGTCTCATAGGATATTTGGTTATTTTATAATCTGTTTCTTTAAAAGGTTTCTTCATTTTTAGTTCATTTTCTTTTTTTCCCTTATCCCTTTTTTTTCTGTTTGTTTGTTTTTTTAGCTCCATATGCTAATCTAAAGAGATATTGAGGTGGTCCAAGTGAGTTTCTCTGACACTGCTTTGTAAGAATTTTTAAATAATCAAAATCACTGTCTTTTAAATAATACATTTTTTAAAAAGCACTACACTATTCATATATCTTAATGAATGTTTTCTCATAAATTTCAACATATCAGCCTAATAAAATTACAGCTTTCTCTATAAGACATCAATACTAAGATGAAGAGTGAAACAAATTGTGTTACTTGGATGCTTTTTCCTTAGAATATAAAAATCAAGATGGTTAATTGTTTCCATTTTCATTCAGATATTTTGGGTTTGAACAGAAATAGTCAACATCATTCTTTCATTAGCTGAATTGTTATTTCAACACCATCAAGACTGCATTTCCATAGACCTCTCTCTTAAAATTATTGATAAAGAGTCTAATGGTTCTAAGAAGCTCTGTGTTAAGCCGTGGATGACTCATAAATGTCCCTCTGAGTCACTAGTCAATTACCATAGTCACCTTTCTACCCAACTGGGTGGGAGTCCAGCTTTTAACTGGAATTAAAGATGCAATGCCTGCACCATAAGGCTCATTATCTGAGCCTGAAACACCTGCTGCAAGAGAATAAAAGGCGATCCTGAAACGGATCATTTAATAATTGAGTTAGATGTGAAAAAAGCAAATGGTCCTTTGTCAGTTCTTGATATCATCACTCACCTTCTCAAAATGGCAATGGACACAGTAAGAGACAGTTTCTTGTTGGTTGGAGTAGTACCAAATTTAGTCTGATGTAGTTTTTTTTATTAGTTGTGTACTTGATCTGATAAGCTGTGTTCAGGCAAGATGTTCATGATTTCTTTTCTTAAATGGTGTGTCAGGGCTGGTTTAGAGAGGTCCCCAATATTTGATGCAAGCATTATGCTGAGGTGAAACTCAATAATATGCAAAGACATATAGTCCAAGTTCAAATCTTCCTGAGGAAATACGAGGCTTCATTAACCATAGTTAGCATATTTCTCTGAAATTCTCAGATGAAAAAGGCACTTAGATTCTTCTGTGGTACTGCCAGAGATTGCTCTCCAAAAGCATTTTAGATAGAGATTACAGCTCAAATAAAGGTAGAATTGCGTATTAATTCTACCTTTATTTGAGCTGTAATCTCTATCTAAAATGCTTTTGGAAAGCAGTCTCTGGAACTAAGTAAAGGAAGTACCACTGTCATGCCAGAGTTGAGAAGCAGACTTCACAATGAATGGGGCTCACATGGCTGCCACAATTAGGTCACTTTGAACATAGTACAATTACATCAGTGCCCAATTGTTGTTCAGTCCAGAGCTAAAAGTGCTATTGTATTGCTGTGGAGCTCAGATCTACAAAGGAGAGATAGAAATTACTAGTGAATTTGAGTGTCATGAAGGATTATCCTTAAATAATTAAGGAAAATGTGGAGACTAGAAGAATAAATGGGCTTATTAATGAAAATGAGTGACAGAGATGGGCATAAAAATAAAGAGCAAGAAAATAAATTAAGGAGCCTCATTAAGAGAATCATAATATTCAGATCTAGTAAGGGATAACCCTGAATGCTGAATTAGTCAGAATTTATACAAAGTAGTTTATTTCTGAACTTCAGAAAGCATATGTTATTGTTGTTAGTCTTTAATTAGGCCAGATTTTATTTTCGTTTTAAAATATTTTTTTCTGATGAATAATGTAGTATAGTTTCCCTATACTACATTAAAAAAAAATGGGGGGCCGGCTCAATAGCCCAGTGGATAGGGCACCGGCATACCACATGGGAGGCCTGGGTTCGGTTCCCGGGAACCTCTCCTAGCGGGCAGACCGCCTTGAGAATGGCAAGCCGCCATGGGCGGGCCAGAGCCGCCGTGGGCAGGGCAAAAAGCTGCCACGGACAGGGCAAAAGCCGCCACGGGCAGGGCAGGTCGCCCGCGAATGGAGCGCAGCCAGCCACCCGCGAACTGAAAGCCAGCCGTGAATAGAAGCAGAAGCCGCCCACAAGCGGGGAAAGCCG
>PVKH010016417.1:0-15747 GCA_004027955.1 Chaetophractus vellerosus
GGGGGGGGTACACGGGAGTAGGTTCCCCGGGTGCTAAGAGCTATGAACTGCGGTGGGGGTCTCCAACTAGACTGCTTCTCGAGGGAAGAGCAGTCTTCTGTTTGTTTAGGCTCCTTTTAGAAGGCTGCCTTTCACTTGCAGCAAGGGCCTCCTAACACACATGGGAGGTATATATCTCCTGCCTTTCTTCCTCCTCACCCGTTTCTCTTCTCAAATACTCTGCACTAGCCCTGAAAAGACCAAAAGGTGTAAATCAACCTCTTTGTACTACAACCGATCGTGATAGAGTTCTTTCTTGAGACAGTTGTCCTGCCGCTTCATCCCTGCTACCGGCGTCATCGCACTCAAAGGAGGGGGAAGAGGAACCGGGCCCGGGGAGGGCAGGGCAGGCCTCACCTTTGTCAGCCGCTGAATGTTCTTCTTGTACAGAGATGACAGGCATTGCTTCACCAGCCCCATGTTGTTGTCCCGCGTGAATGTCTCACTGTGCTTGTTCACCAGGTTTCGGAGTTCTGAGGGATTATTGGTGGAATAAACTTGTGCTAACTCATGGTATGCATTGCTAAGGGGCTAAAGGTTTAAGGAAAGAAACACATAAAAATTTTAGAAGAATAAAATATGCCAAGGAAGCATAAAGACTTATGGTACTATGGTTTGCACAGGTATATTAAAAAAACAAACAAACAAACAAAAAAAAACCAACTTTAAGGGACACATCGAATAAAACAGGAGAATAGGATTCTAAATCAATCCCCTTTACTGCTACCTAAGAAACCATAACTTATCCAAAGCCAATGCCTAGTTTTTAAGGCCAAGGATTGAAATTCATTATGGAGCAATTTACTGCCAATAAAATGTTGTGGTACAGAGTACATGATTGTCACAGTAGGTGAGGAATCACTGATTTTAGGAAAGCCCTGTCTTTTCCCCTTTTATCAATAGCTCTCTTCTTTTCCTATCAATACATTACATTGGGAAGAAGGCATGATTTCCAAGTCTCCGGCTCTCATACACAAGGTTACATCTAACTAGATGCACAGATACTCTGCTGCTTTTGCTCATAAGAACAAAAGCAGGAACAAGAGAGCAAACACAGGCCAAGAGCCTACCAGGAACCTGAGCTACTTTAGGCATTTCAAGCACAGTATCCCTTATTTTAAACATTAAGAACTTGAGGCAGGGGTCCAAGTGGATGTGGCATGGGAATGAGTAACACCATCAACAGGAAGAAACTGGATTCAAACTCACATATCTGATTCTGAAGTGTTTTCTTTTTTTTAAACCATTTAGGTCACCCTCATAAACCAATGATTAATTCTTAGGAACAATGTCGAGTAACAAAGGAGTAACTTTATAAAGCATGCACTCTAAGCAGGCTCACTCAGGGACCACCTGAAGGACCCACCATGGGGGTTCCCCGATATGATCTGTGTTCGGCTGCCTCATGCCGCTGACCCTGCCCATCAGTCTGTGGGTGGTCCAGAGAACCCTCTTGGCCACCTCGCCTGCTCGCCTGTGAGGAGGCAGCCCGGAGCCTGTGCACACAGATGGTGCTTATGCAAAGGGGACCTGGCTGTGCTCAACAAGCCAGCATGGAAATCTTGTCATCGGGAATGCAGACAGCCTGAAATCCCAAGTCTGTACAAGTAGGATCCAGGTGAGACTTATCAAAATGACTATGACCTCATATATCGTTTGAACTCCTCAATTTTAAAAAACCATTAACAAGTACTTCAAAATTAAATGAACAATAATTAACTAAAAATAAACGAAGGGAAGTGGATGTGGCTCAAGCGATTGGGCTCCTGCCTACCACATGGGAAGTCCGTGGTTCGGTTCCCGATGCCTCCTAAAGAAGACAGCAAGCTGGCACGACGGGCAGACATGGCAAGCTGACACAACAAGATGATGTAACAAGAAACACAAGAAGAAAAATACATGAGACACACAATAAAAGCAGGGAGCAGAGGTTCCCAGTGCCTCCCAAACAGGATGAGGAGGATGGCGAGTGGACGTGACAAGATGACACAACAAGAGACACGAGGAAAAACATGATGAGAGACACAACAAAGCAGGCAACGGAGGTGGCTTAAGCGATTAGGCGCCTCCCTCTCACATCAGAGGTCCCAGGTTCGGCTCCCGGTGCCTCCTAAAGAAGCAAAGATGACAGACATAGCAAGTGCAAACAACAAGGGGGTGGGGAGAGATAAATAAATAAAATAAATCTTTAAAAAAATAAATAAACAAAACAAAAAAACGTAGTCCCAAAGCTGAGTTCATCAATCAGAAGTGAAACAGAAGCTCAGTGAGTAGAGCTTGTGGGCTCCATGCAGGGATACAGTAAGACATTCCCAACATGTGGGCAAGTTGAGAATTAGTTTTGGCTATAATGCAATGAACAAATAACAAGAAAAAAATTTTTTTTAATTAAAAAAAAAAAAAAAGAACAACAACCCTTACAGGAGCTTTACCAACTACAACTGTAACTACCCAGAGCAAAGGTTTGAAAAGTTTGCTGAGAAACATTCAGTTTCAACCAGGGTGACCAGATGTTTATGGACTGGAGTGGAATTAGGGGTTTGACTGAACAGTAGCTCACGGTAGACACTAAGAAAGGTATGCCAATTTGAAGCTGTTAGGAGGGCTAATTTACTAGAAAGTAAAATTTCAGAACTACATTATTGCAATTTCTTTGTGGACTTTATTATCACCTAAGAAGAGCAGTTTTATTTTAAAAACTCACCTTATTTAATAAAAAACAAAACTCACCTTAATGAATCTACCCACAATTTGAGACGTATATTTCGGTAGCTGCTGTACTTTGCCAAGTAATATCAAAGAAACTAAAATATACTTTTTATATGATTCCAACATGATATGACTGACCGCCATGGCTGGAGTAGTTATAGCCTGTGCGAGAGAAGAGTGCATGGGTGTGAAGAGAGCGCAAATGCAGGAGGAAGCAGCACTTACCCACAGAACACCTTTGCCTAGAAAGTAACAGTACTCATGTAACAGCCACTTGCCACTCTCCCCTTTCCCCAGCCCCTGGCAACCACTATCTACTTCCTGTCTCTATGATTTGCCTATTCTGGACATTTCATATAAATGGAATCCCACAATAAGTGGTCCTTTGTGACTGGCTTCTTTCACCTAGGGCACTTTTTTTTTTTTTTTTTTTGAGGTACCAGGGGTCAGGGATTCAAGCCGGGACCTCATATGTGGGAAGACCTCATATATAGACACTATAATAAGGCTCATCCATGTTGTCACATATACCAGAATTCCATTTTTTCCTATGGCTGAATAATATTTTATTGTATGGATGCACCACATTTTATCTATCCATTCATCAGTTAATAGATATTTGGATTGTGCCCACTTTTTGGCTATAGTGAATAGAGTTGCTATGAACATTCATGTAGAAGTTTTTGTTTAAACACCAACTTTCAATTCTTTTAGGAATGGATTTGCTAGGTCAAACGGCAAACTTTTTGAAGAATTGCCAGCATTTCCCAAAGTGGCTGCACCATTTTACCTTCCCAGCAGAAATGAAGGAAGGTTCTATTTTCCCACATCCTCACCAACATTTGTTATTGTCTTTTTGATTAGAGCCATCTTAGTGGGTGTGAAATGGTATCTCACCATGTTTTTTTTTGTTTTGTTTTGTTTTGTTTTTGAGGTACCGGGGCTGGGGATTGAACCCGGGACCTGGTTTGTGAGAAAATGGCGCTCAACCACAGAGCCATATTGGCTGCCCTGAGTTGTTGTTTTTTTTTTTCATTTGTTTTCGTGTGTGTGTGTTTGTGTTTGTGTGTGTGTGTTTTTAGGAGGCACCAGGAACCAAACCCAGGACCTCCCATGTGGGAAGCGGGCACTCAACCACTTGACCTACATCTACCCCCTCACCATGGTTTTGATTTGCATTTCTATAACTAATGGTATTGAGCATCTTTTCATGTGCTTATTGGCCATTTGTTTAACTTCTTTGGAGAAATGTCTATTCAAATCCTTTGCTCATTTTCTAATTGGGTTATCTGTCTTTATTGTTGAGTTGCAAGAGTTCTTTATATGTTCTATATACAAGCCCTTTATCATAAACAGGATTCCCAAATATCTTCTCCCATTCTGTGGGCTACCTTTTCATTTTCTTTCACCTTGATTTACAAGAATTGAAAACTATCAAACCCAAATCAGCCCAAATCTTCCAAATCAAAATCCCAATTACTGAGCCTCTAAGATCATTGTACAGAAACATCACATACAGTGCATGAGGACATGTGTACAATGATTCCCACTGCAACAACTATTCTAATAGTGAAATACCAGAATCAATTTAAAATTCCATCAATAGGAGACTGACTAGTAAATTAACCAGGTCACTCTACAGAGCAGAGATGAAACTACTTTTATTTTTTACTTTATACAACACTGAGTAAACTAAATTTTTTTCCCAATAAGCACGTCTTTCCTTTGTAAAATTTTAAATTTGTATCACCTTTTGAAATTAAGGTAATAACACCATCCATAAGGGGATGCATCTCATACAAACACCTGTGTACAGCAGACTAAAACGAGACAACGTTCATCATTAGTACAAAATAAGGGAGTAAGTAAATTTTCAGGTAAAAGGTTCATATCTATAAACATCAAAAATGTTTTTTAAAAGAATATTTTAACTCTTTATTACGGAAATACTGTCTAAGTCCATTGCGAACTTTCCTGTCTTTCTAATGCCCATATCATCTTGGTATCTCAAAGTCATCAGTTTGTTCACTGGTTTTCATATTGGGCTGAAAAACTGATAAACATCCACTGGCTACAAAGCGCATTTTCAGTTTTCTGAACACCTGCGCATTTGCCTGTGGTCACCTGGAGGACTCGGTGCCCTGACTGGACTGTCCTTTTCATGGCGCCATCCCTGCCTACCGCCACTTTATGGTGACCCGCCCCTGGGTCTCCTCAGCAGAGCCCCAGAGAAACTCTGGACCCTAATGACTCAGGCAAGCTTCCCTGGCTGGCAGTATTGTGTGCTGCTGCCACACATTGTGGCCAAGAGCAGGTCACATACAGTATGCAATCACTCACCAAGGCAATGCGTAGAGTACAGACGTGTGTTTATGTGTTAGCATTTCAACTACACTGAGAGCCTTCTAGAGGTTTAGAATGTCCTTTATAACTTTAATACATGTTATGAATAAAACAGCAACTTATGATCACCTAATTTATCCTGAAAACATGGCTATCAATGAATATTGTTTTTTTTCATACCCTGAGTAAACCTCCAGAACATTCTATAAATTGTGGAATCCACCTCGTCACTGTGTACTCTCTTGTACCCTTTGAATTTTGAACCAGAATGTTTTACTTATTAAAACAAATAAAACTTGTCAAAAAATGCACGAGTTGCTCCAAATCAGGTTGAGCATCAGTGGCAAAGCCTAGAACCCTCTCATTAGCACTCTTAACTACTGCTTCCTCATGCAGCACTCTATGTGGCTCCTGCTCTCCAACTTAAGAAGCCAATCAACACCCTGTATGGGGAAGAATTAACTTTGCCCAAAGAGAGGCCTGGCCTTTGCCCTCAGCTACTGGAAGTAGGAGGTGAACTCTAGGATCCCCTGGAATTTCCTGCCTGATAGGAGAGCCTCTACTGGCCCAGGGGCTTTGGCCACTGGACAGTCTAACAATGTGATTTATGATGGGGGCTTGGGGCCACGTCATATCAGTTCCAATCTCCAGGAGGGGCTGGAGATGAAAGGTCAGCCCTGTGGGCAGTATGTGATCCAGCCCCAGGAAAAACTGCACAGCAACGGCTCAGGTGAGCTTCCCTGGGTGGCCACACCCTGTGTGCTGTCACGCAAGGTAGGTGAGAGGCAGCAATGATGTGCAGGACTCCACGGGGAGAGGAGACCAGAGGCTCCCTGTTTGGATCCTACAGGCCTCTGCCTAAGCATCCCCTCCCCCAGCTGATTCTATTCTGTATCCTTCACTATAATAAAACTGTAAACGTACTCCTGTGTCATTCTAGTGAAGTAATGAACGTGAGGGTGGTGCTGGGGACCCTCGAACTTGTGGCTGGTGTCTGAAACACAGGCAAGCTTGTGGGGGCTGTTCCATCTGAAACTGCCCATTCAGTGCACACAGTTTCCCTTATCATAAAGAAACGGTCTTTGAAAGTCACTCCACCTGAAACTGAGAGGCCCTGGGATCAATGAGCTCCAACTGTAAGGCTAAGATAGCACTGCTTTGATCACCCAAGTTCAGAACAACCTCAAGGCCATTTAGAGCAATGATTACCTGTTCATAAAAGTAGAGTGCTCTTTCAAAGTTCTTCAGCCCAGTATAGATCATCCCTCCATAATAATAGTAACATAAAAAGTGCTTTGCATCATAGGCTCCATTCTCTTTACAGATATCCATCATATCCACATCGAGATAGGGAAGGGCTGGTTTAAAGCATTTTGCCAGCAAACAAAGCTATGAAAAAATTCATATTAAATCATTATTTTAACTTTACTTTTGGTAGGCTTTAACAGAAGGAGAAAATTCATAGATTTCAGAAATTTGAAGAAAATGATATTCTGTCACATTTCATTGATTAAAATGATCTAAATGTCAACTCACTGCTCCATTTTCTTGACCATTAAAAAATAAAATAGCATTTCTTTATAAAAGACTAAGCGGCTGTAAGACAGCATGCTTCACAGATGACCTAAAGCTCAGTTATCACTTAGCCCACCCACCACCTACTGGTTGATAGATGGGGTAACAAATGTGTCTTTTTCTCTTTGCTGAACTAGTGGAATAGAAACAAGACAAGCATGGTAAGATAAAAATTGGAAGTCTTCTAATTCATTTCAATTTCTCAATCCAAAAGGGAAGGGAATTGTGCAGCTCAAGAAAGCAAGCACAGGTACATGGAAAAGTTCTGCATCTGGATGGGTGTACATGGCAGTGGACATTTGTATAAATTGATTAGTGCATTACTGTATGTATGTTGAACCTCAATTTAAAAAGTGTTAAAGAAAGATAATAAAGGGGGGGGGGGAAACAAGGCACATTTTCATGTGAAATTAGAATGAGTGTTTGAAATGATCTATGTATCATGTCATCCGTTAAGGAAACAATCTAAACAGCAACAGGGACAGATTAAACCAAGGTGTACCTGTATAATGAAACACCCTACAACTGTAGAGCACGGATGTTGACTAATCTCCAAGATCTATTAAGTAGAAAAGAGCAAGACACATAAGGAATTTGTATAGATTACAATTTGTGTAAAGAAAAAAAAAGGAGAAAATATTTATGTATTTGCTTGTATGTGCCTAAAATATTGTTGGAAGATTACGCAAGAAACTATTAATACTGGTTTCCTTTGGAGAGAAAGAAATGGATGGATGGTGGACAGGGTGGTGGGAGTCTTCGTTATATAACTCCCCTTTGTGCCTTCTGGATTTTAAACTCTAAAATAAAATAAGTGAATAAAAACGTAAGGTGTGAGAAAGAAGTTATTTCTGTCTATTCTCAGGGTCCACAATTCCTTAAAAAGAAAATGACTTGAGGTTTCTTTAGCCTTTACCAGCACAAATTACCCTATCTGTTCTACTCACATCACAAGCTTACTAGCTGAACCCCATTCTATAGTTTGCATCCAGCACCCTGCTAAAGACTCCCTAACAGATCTACCTACAATTTTCAACTTCTACAACTTATCACAGTCTTCATCAAATTGCCTTCAATTACCTAATCCAATGTTGAGCAAACCCACCAACTACCTGCACCCTCCGACTCAGTATGAAGCACTCGTTTTAGCTGCTCACCTGGCAGAGATCGGCGTGTATTGAGGTCAGCTGGTTTGTATTCATCTGCATCTTGTCTATGGCTTGTTTAAGGATGCCAATTCCTCGCAGGGGCTGTCAGAAATGACATCTCTTTCAGATAAGTTCTCAAAGATGGCAGCACATTGGGTCTTATGTTGTCACTTACAAATAAAAAATAACACTAATTGATAGGTTCCTTTCAACAGCAATATGAGGTTTCCATACTCTTTCAGGAAATTTGTCCCTACTCAGTCAGATAATGTCTTATTAAGCTGTTTCTTATGCTGTTTAGAGTAATTCAGCACCCTTTTTAAAATCATAAAGCTTTTTGTTTTTTTTACAGTGACAATCAGTATTCAAAACTAGTGTTTCTTAACAGTTCATTACATTTCCATCTAAACCAATGTTTCCTAAATCGTTTACAATATAAGAGCGCCTATGCTTAGGAAACTTAGTTGTGAATAAGGGTGTTAGCATTTTCCCATAAAGCAATTTAGGTACCACATGTAAATTCTCTCTAACAATAACATCTCTTACTCCACAGAAAATTACTACTGAAACTACTACCACAAAGTTATAATCTGGCAGTTGCCTACCCTGTTTATAAATAATAAGACTGAGTTTCTAGGGAGGCACCACCAGGTTCTGGACAGGAGACCTGGCTATAAGGCAGCTTACACGTTTTTTCCAATAAAGACTTGTTGATTTTTTTAGCCATCTCTTTCAAATCAGTTTATTCAGTACACCTACAAAATACCAACTGGTTCTTGCTCTTTTCAAACCACCAGTCTTGAAGTTCACTTTCAAATCAGAAATAAAACACCCAAACTGGAACTGGTGGCAATTTCACAAAAGATATAGACAGACCAAAGAACTGTTCCAAATTAAAGAAGTCTAAAGCAATGTGACAATGCAATCCATGATCTAGGAATTTCTTTTGCTACAAAGGACATTAGTGGAAGGACTGACAAAATGTGAATGAGCTCTGTAAATTTTTTACAGCTTTATACCAATGTTGATTTCCTAACATTAATCATAATAGGGTGGTTATGTAAGAGAATGTTCCATTTTTCAGGAAACACTCACAGAAGCATTGAGGGTTGGGGGCTTCACACCTGCCAATGACTTCCCAATAGTGTAGACAAATCCAGTATGTAAGTAGACAAAAAGGAGAAGCAAATGCAGTAAGATGTTAACATGTGGAGGATCTGAGCGAAGGGTATATGGGAATTCTTCATACTCTGCTTACAAGTCTAAAATTATGTCATAATGTTAAAAGAAACAATTAAAAATCAAACAAGAAAGCAGCATATTACAACACAGAGGGTACTAGATCGGTAGTTCCAAAAACACAAAAACCAGTAACCTCCCTTGAGGCTCCTCTTCTCCCTATATTGCTGAATTGCTACCCAGTGTAGGGACTGGCTGTCTCTACATCAAATGCTTTGAGTACTCTAAAGTGACAATGTGCCTAAGTGTTATCAACATTCTTTCTACCAACCTAGAAGCTTATCAAATAAGTTCATTTTGTAAATTAGGTGTCTGTCAGAATTATGAATACTTGAATAACATTTCTTACCTGTTTTCTTTCCACGAGTGCATTTGTTAACTGATGGCAAAGCCCAGCAACTAGATACAACAAAATATTGAAGATATAAATATACCACAATGGCAAAATGCATTCAATGGAAAACAATGGAATGTTATTCAGCTTACAAGTGTCTGTCGCGTATCGAATGTGCTCCCCGTTACAAGTACTGATGAAAAGCTGAACCTGCGAGAATAGCGTCTCAAAGTCAGGAACGCTGGGCATAGAAAACTTCACAAACCTGGGGTGAGGAGAAAAGAATCAAATTACTTTGATATTTCATGGGGGAAAAAGAAGAAGGAACTTATGCCAGAAGTACATCCTCCCATCTGCCCCTATTATGTCACCTTCAATGTTCAGTTAAACTATAAGAGCAACAGTATTTTAAAAAATTAAGAACCAGAGCCCACCAGATTCTCCTGGCCTGCCCCAAATAACTACTATGGGGTCTTTACACGGTCAAAATACAGAACATAAACACAGACAGGGGTTAACAAGAATAAGCTTCCTTTCAAAAATAACAACTCCACTAAATGAGGCCAAATATCAGGTCATCTAATACTCTCAAAGGAAATAAATGTAAAGTTTTAACCAAAAATTAAATTTTTTTTTTTTCCCCAGTTGCAATGTGGTCAGGATATTTCATTTAAAAATCAGTTGTTGCTTTTCTTGCTCTGAGGACAGGCTGAAGAAGGGCAAGGAACAAACTGGTTGGCTGGTTTGGAGGTTGTGGCAATAGTTCAGGTTAAAGTTGCTGCTGCCAGAATGAAAGGCAATACAGCAGGATATCATGGGAGAAGACTTATCTGGGAGGAAGACTGACAGAGCCTGAGATGCAGATGGCAGGATAAACACTCAGGAGGATGCTGGAAACAAGTCTGGGGGCACAAATCATACAAACCACCACCATTGGGGGCATTTAGGACAACTTTTTTATAAGTAAACTTCTTAAAAAAAAAAAAAAAAAAAGAATCAACTGTTAAAACTATTTTTTTTTTTTAGGTACTGGGGCTGAGGATGGAACCTGGGACCTCTTATATGGGAAGCTGTACTCAACCACTGAGCCACATGGGCTCCCCTGAGTTGGTTTTTTCATTTGTTTTACTTGTGTGTTTTTTTTTAAGTAGGCACCAGGAACTGAATCGGGACCTCCCACGGTACCGGTTGAGCCTCATCCGCTCCTGAAACTAATTTTAAGAAAAATGAAAAGGATGCTGTTGTTACCTAATCATAAACTCTCCTACATCTTTCAATTTGTCTCATTCCATTTATACAGTGTTATTTGACTTAATAATGCCACCTCATATCTGTAATTACATTTTATCATTATCAAAATGTGTCAAAAACAATCTCATTTGAGCTTCACAATTGCTGGGAAAAGCACTGTCATTTCCATCTTAAAAATTAAAAAATGAAGCTCAGGGGTACATTCCTCCTAACTGGAAGAATGAAGATTTAAACCCAGGAGACTCAGCCGCAAGTTCAAGGTTCCTTCCACATTACCAATTTTAACCAATATATATGATAAAACTCCTTATAGCTTTAAAACGCTTTCACATTCATTCTCTCACTTGATGTGTACGTGTGAGTGTGTGTATGTGCGTTTCTAAAAAAAAATACATGTTACCTGTTCTTTTCTATAAATCAGAAAACACAGTAGAAATCTGTACCAGCACTGACCAGCACAGTGACATGGAAACATTCTTCATCTGTGCTGTCCAAGACAGCAGCTATAAGTGGCCAATGAGCACCTGAAATGTGGTTAGTGAAACTGAGGAGCTGAATCTTTAGTTTTATTTCATCTTAATGAATTTAAATGTAAAGAGCCCTAAGTGGCCCCTGTATTGGAGAGCACAGCTCTAGAAGCCTCTGGTTCTGAAAAAGTTTCTCCTCTAAACTTTGTTCCTGATGTGTATCTTTGTCTCAGGAATCCCAGCATGAATAATGCCAGGTCCTCACTTTAGGTCAATTTCATCTGTTTATATTAATTCAAATTTAATGACAATTAGCATACTCCAATTTATAATACTATAGTATATAGTTTAGTATTTATAATACTATAGCATCAAGAGAAAAATAACTCTACCATCAACTACCCACAGTCACAAGGAATCCCATATGAAATAAGGTTTATTTAATTTGGTCTTAAATTAAATAGCTTTAATTTGTTTGAAGGGCATTCTAAGCAGTGTTGCGTGGATCACTGGTAATTTTACTCAATATAGTCCACCGAACTGTCCCATATTTCCCTATTTTCCTTCCAAGTTACAAAATGTGGCCACCCTATGGATTATGTGAATAAAAGCATTCAGATAAATGTAAACTTTAGTGCCCACAACTGGGCTGACCATTCGTTTAAATATTTTAAAAATTTGAAGAAACATAAACAAGAATAAAAAAGTGATGAAACTGAACAAAAAATAATAAACTATAACTACTCTGATGTGACTTTAGCTTTGCAAAAGAGCTCAATGTTGTTCCATGACTTACTTTCTATACCAAAACAATCGAGCCAGATAGTGTATAAGATTCCATTTTAAACAACCACAAAACTACAGAATAAGATGCCTCTTACAAAACAGCAAGGACCCCCAAGGAGTGTTCTTGTACATCCAGAGCCCCAAGCACAGTGTCCAGATGGGATAAGTTCTTTGCAAGTAGCTCCCCGCTCTTGTTGATGAGTTCACAAAGTTGAGTCATTTGCCCTGGAAAACAGGAATAACACCATCGTTCAGTTACAGCATTCAACACACTGCAGGAGCTTAACCACGACCTCCAGATCTTACAACCAGAAGAACTCAGAGGCAATCTCCTCCGCGATCTCTTCTATGACCTTCATTTTGAAGGAGGCCCAAAGGGGCAAGAGAAATGAAATGATCTGCCCATGGCCTCAGAACTTGAGCTCACACCAGACCTCCCATTCTCCTCTGGCCCCTAAAGTCTCTCCTTTTCCTCCATCCCCTTTTCCAGATCCTCAAGCCAGAAAAGTTCACATTACCATCACCACTTCCCCCATCTCCCTCTCAACATCAAATATGATTTGATTTTACTTTCTAAATCCCTTGGCTCCATTCCTTCTTCTCTCTTCCCTGCCTCAATGCAGATCCACATCACTTCTTGCCTGGATCATGTTATAAACCTTCTAAATGGTCTGCCCACCTCAACCTTACTCTCCACCAATCCCTGTTGACACCTATATAATATTTCTAACACGCAAATTCAGTCCAAGTACTCCAAGCAGCTTCAAGGAGTTTGGCCTACAGAATCTCTTCAGTGACTGGCCCTGCCACCTCTCCAGCCTCATCTCCTGCTTCTTCCCCTTGCATACCTATTCTTTGGTCACACCAAGATCTGAAGATTCACTCACTATGCCATGCCCCCTCATCTTTATGCCTATGCACATGCTGTTCTCCATGCTTAGCGTTCCTTCCTTAGTCCCAGTCCCCTAGTCCAGGACTTGTTCAACAGTCAGCTCAGACCTTCCCCGGGCCCTCATCTCACCCCCTTCCTCATGACACAGAGGTCAGAGAATTGTGGTAGTTAGGGAAGCCGATGTAAACTTCATGGATGGAGAGACTTTCTTGTTTCTTCAGCCCAGATTATAGCTTATGAAATTAATTACTCTTCTAATTCATTCATTGATCTTTCCACTATACCACAATTAAGGTACAGAATCTAATTAGGCCTGAGTTGTTACTTTTTTATAGACATCCATTTTGACGGTTAGTCTGAAGAGGGAACCCCTGGCCACACTCTACACTCTCAAATCCCGTGATCTTTCTGGGGGTCGTGGGGTTATATACAAGTTCATGGGCATTAGCCCCTCATGTTTCCTCTTCTAATATTTCTCTTTCACATTTTAAACTTTAAACTACCAATCCTGGCCATTTCTATGTAGTAGCTGTGATATTTTCCCTTATTAAAAGAACGCTTAAATAATACTTAAAACCCAAGTGATTATAGCTAAGCACTTTGATAATTTAATTTCTTGGGCTTCTATACTATAACACTTTCTATTTGATCAGTTTTACCAAAAATAAAGGAAAATCTCATTATTATTATTATTATTATTATATGTGCCACAAAACAAGAACAAACAAGTATCCACGATCTTTTTAGGTATCAACTTTCAAGATAAGATGACACGTTAAACTGAGAAATACCAAGTCACATAATTTATTATGGATCTCACTGGTAGGCATGAAAGACACTGCCTTCCAGTTGAATAGCTTTCCCGTTTCCCCCACTACTTTAAATACATTTACAAGGACACAGAGAAACAAACATTTCAGTGTATTATTTTTCACCCCAGTTAAATAACCAATGCCAAGTTGAGACTTAAAATACAAGCTGGGTCACTAAGAAATCATAAGACAGTTAACTAGTGCAGGGCCATGAGGAAATGAACACAACCAGAGATGTGGCCAACGAAATTCTCTCTAATCAGAAACAATTGTAAATTATAACATACCGTTGTAAATTATAACATACCGTTCACTTAAAGTCCATATTAGAAAATTCTGAATAAAAGCAGAGAAAATAGAAACTCATAAACATTTAATATGCAGTGAGAATGAGGCACAGAAATTGAAGGTAGTGAATGTATCCTATGTACCTCTGCCTAGCAGCCTGATACTAAAAGAGGGTGTTGCACAAAGCTTACAGATGAGTAATCCCACTTAATGCACCAATAGAACTAGTTTCATTTTTTTAAATGAACACATGAGCCAAGGAGAAATTAAATGGCTGTCCCATTAAGTGAATGAGATTCCAACCTGAACCTTCAAACCACATTACATCCCAGGAAGTGGAAACTAAGTGCTTGTGGAATAAATTCATAGAGAATGCATGCAAAGTGCCTTATCTGTGAACCAAATATCTATCAATAAGGAAAATGAGGGAGAACTATTATGTATTAAGCACCACTCCAAATCATATCATCTACAAACAGGTAGATATCACCCCTCCAGTTTTACAGATGGAGATAAAAGAGACTGGAGAGGTTATAGGTGACTTGTCCAAGGTCACCCAGCTCCTAGAACTTTAGAATTAATGGAGGTTAACGCTGACTTTTTATTTACTGCGTGCTAACGTGAGAGGTACTGTTCTAAGTATTTTTCTCTCATTCAATCCTCACGACTCTGAGGTGGGGACTATTACTTAGGACTGTGAAAGGGGTCTTCAGACCAAGCATTTACTTTCTCTAATTCCGAGTCCTGGGCTCGGTCCGGTTCTTTCTATTCAGACAATGAGATGAACGAACCAAATAGCATGGATAACTAAGCGCAAAATAGTAACAGTAACAGTTTTACTCCTAGAAACGGAGTCCTACGAGCGAGAGCTCCCTCGGCATTCCGGAGAACTAAAGTAAGCGCAGAGGCTTCCCGAGAGTGCGCCGGCTGGCAGCGGAGGGGGGCCGGCCGAGGGAGAGGAGCCACCCGAGCCGGGCGGGCTTCTGACCCAAAGCGCCGGGAAAGAATTCGCCTCCCGCCGGCTCCCCGCGGCCTAGTCCCCAGGCAGCCAAGGGCTGCCGGGACAGACAGGCGGCCCGCCAATGACGGAGGGCAACGGAGGTCAAGGCGCCCAATGGGCGCACGGGAAGGCGTCTCGGCGGAAGTCCCGCCCCCAAACTGTCAACCAGCGCTCCGCCGTGAAGGGGCCCGGGCCGGGTGGGAGGAGGGGAGCGGGTCCCGGCGGCGGAGGGAGAGGACGGGAAGGCGGCCGGCCCGCAAGCGCTCAGGCCGGCGGGCAGGGAGGACGGAGTCGGGAGTCGTGTGGGTCTCGGCGCTGCAAACCCGAACTCAGCCCAAAGACGAGTCTCGGGCACAGCAGGGCCGTCCCGCCGTAGGCGCTGGAGGCACGGGGATGCGGGCCCGCCCCTCAGGATGCCCCCCAGGCGCAGCCGGCAGCCCAGCCTCACCTTGAGCCGAGAGCTGCCGGACACTGTTCACGAACTGCTCCAGGGCAGACGCCATGTTTCCCCCGGGCGGCCCAAGCGGCTGAGGCGGCTCGGGCGGGAAAAGGCGGCCGCTCTGGGAGGAGGGGCTGCGCCGATTCACCGGAGGGCCTCAAGCAGCAGGGTCTTTTCGTCACTTCCGCCGGCTCAAACACCGCGAGATCTCACCTGCCTGTGAACCTGCTTCTGTTTCCAGGGAAACTATTCCGCTTACTCGCCGTGGCCGGAAGTTAATTTTCTTTCCCATTTTTCTTCTGTGCGTTGGTGAAATCTTATCCCCGCAGCGGTCGTTAGTGGCGGCTGGTGGGCAAAACGAGGAAGTATTTCCTGGGTTTTGCTTGGAATGGTCGTCTCGTTTACCCACCTGGCCAAATCCTTCA
>PVKH010016418.1:0-15742 GCA_004027955.1 Chaetophractus vellerosus
GGTCGTTGTGGGCCCTGGGGGGAGGGGGCGGGAGGAACAGAGTGGATTGAACAGGGGGTATTTAGTGGTCAGTGGAAATGTTTTGCATTGCCTTGCAGTGATGGACACAGGACAGGGTGAATATCATCAAAATTTATAAAAGTGTATGATCTAAAATGTGGACCATGCTGTGGACCAATGATAATGTTTGGTAGCTGTGTTTCACTATCTGTATATCAGTTATAATGGTGCTGCCATCCACATACAAAAAGGTTTTGTTGTGGAGTGGGGAATGGAGGAGGAGGTTAAGTATATGAGAGTGTCTTGTATTCTGTGTGTGACTTTACTGTGACCTAAAACTTCTTTGAAAATTAAATGAAAAATGGTGGGACGCTGGGGAGTGAGAGGAGGAAGGTGCCACAGAACAGACTGGACACCAGATATTGTACTGACAAAAGGCAAAATGCCAAAAAAAAATTTTATATGTATATATTTTAATTTTTTCACACCTTTTGAATAACCCAATCCTTTAATTTTATTTTTGTTTTTTTAAGTTTTCATATATTTTATCTCTTACATTTAAATATCATTAATATTTCATTTTCCTATTAATTGTATTTGGCTATTGTATTGGCTTCATCTTTGAAGAAGCTTTGGATCACAGAACAGTTACAACAGGGATGGGAGAGGATCATTGATGGGGGGTGTCAGGGTTGGGGGTACATGGGAGGAAATTCACCTGAACATACATAAAAGGTATATAAAATTGTTCAATAGCTCACGGGGCATGGTCACAGGGGGTGGAGAATCAATCAATAAATGAGAGAATACTGAATTCCCATCCTGGGGAGCTCTGCCATATTCTCCAAGGGAGTAGCAACAGCCCAAGTGCAGGGGCAGTGTCTGGCAAAGGAGGATGATCCATTGATGGGCCCTTGTTATTGATGACTAGCCTTGAGTCTTTGCTCTTGAAACTGAAACAGCCTAGTGTTATGAGGTGCCTAAGAGTTGCCTCCTGAGAGCCTCCTTGTTGCTCAACTGTGGACTCTCTCTAAGCCAAACTCAGCATATGAATGCATTACCTTCCTCCCAGCATGGGACATGACTCCCGGGGATGAGCCTCCCTGGCATTGAGGGATTACTAACAAATGCCAACAGGCAATACGACTGGAAAAAGACTTCGAATAAAAGGGGGAAATGGTAAAGACAAATGAGTTCATAGGGCTAAGAGACTTCAAAGTGAGTCGGAAGGTCAACCCGGAAGTAACACTTATGCAGATCCCAGTAGGACCTCCTAGGCTTCCAATATGGATATCACCCCAAACAGAGGGCCTCCTGAGGGCTTTGGAGATATCCAGGTCCTATATCAGGGCAGATAGCCCCAGAGTTTGGTGCCTTACCTGTGGGCCCTAATTTGGAATCCTTGCTCCTGAGAGTGACAGAGTCTGACCGAAATATGTCTTCACTGCACATGGTCCATCTGTCTCTTCTATTCAAACCTATATTTGATGCCAGAGTTTTAGGTGTACTTCCAGAGACCGGAGACTACGGGCTGTCCATGTGCCAACTGGGTCCAGAGGCTCTGTGGACCTGCAAATCCTACTCTACAACTCAATGGACTCACCCACAACACCTAGTGGGGAGATGATAATGGACAACGGCTATCCCAGGGAATGGAGAGGGTCTGCAGCTGCAGGCAGGATAATCCCATCCATCTTATCCATGGGATATAAGCCCCCTCTCACTTGGAGATAGAGTGGACATCACCATCTCAGACTCCTCAGGATTGGGTGAAGAGCTATGGACTAGAGGGGCTTACTGGTATTCTGTTATAGACTTATTGCGATTCATGCAATGGAAGAAATTACAACATTAATGTGGAGCCAGTGGCCACTGGACACTTTGGAGGCAGGGAAAGGGAAAAGCAGTTGTAATACAGGGGCTTTTTGGGGACTTGGGAATTATCCTGAGTGACACTGCAATGACAGATATAGGCCATTTTAGATCATCATATAACATGCAGAACTGTGTGGGAGAGAGTGTGGTCTACAATGTGAACTATGGTCCATGCTTAGTGGCAAAACCCCAAAATGTTTATATCTATTGCAGGTGATGTGCCACACTAATGAAGGATGTTTATGCGGGAGGTTGTTGGAGGTGTGGGAGGTTGTGGGAGGTGTGGGAGATGGGGCATATGGGTATCCCTATAATTTTTGTGTAACATTTATGTAATCTATGTATCTTTTAAAAAAAGTGTATATTCCAAAATGTAAAAAAAAAAAAAGAGGAGAAGAAAGAATAAACTTACAAGAGTCTTAAAAAAAAATGAACTCATGGTATATATGCTTGTGTGTATTATATAAAATATATATAGTGTGCTATAAAGGATATAGGAATAATATTTAAAACATGTATTAATTATTATTTACTTACTAGCTTAGTCTTCTGAAATAGTGCTACAACTGGTAGCAATGAGAACACCTAGCCACCAGATTTTGGTTCCTAAGTACCATTACCCAGTGAAAGAAATCAGGGCTCTTGGAGAAGAGGCTGATTCCAAGATCAGGGTAGGGAAAACACAAAATGAGCAAGATCATCTTCCTGTACCAGAAAGTAAGGAAGTGTTCAAAGAATGATGGGAAGACATGAAAAGGATACAAAAAGTCAGGCTGAAGGGACTTCCACCGGTCAAATCCAAGACATTTTGAGCAGCACTATAGTGATACAACTATTCTAACCCACTGAGTAAAATAAGATCCATGAGTTCCTACTGACGTTGGCACTTAGAACTTTTTTAGATTTTGGAATTGCAGATAAGGAATTTCCTGGGCTAGACTGGAATGAAGTGTTTTTCTGCAGATAGACTCACTTTACATTATTCCTAGAGGGAAGATTAATGCCAACATGAAGATAATGTGCTACAGCAAGGAGCCAAACCAGCTTTGCCCTGCCTTTGGCAAAAAGGGTTTCCTAGAAACATCTATTCTACTCAAGGAGGAACTTGTTGGGCCAGGCATGACCTTCACTTTGAGTCAAAAGAAATGGCTAAAGATCTTATACTTTAGGCTCCACCTTCCTAAGAAGGTCATAAGTAGCCCTTTGGAAGACTATCAGAAGAATACCAATATAGCTACACAAAAACTCTAAAAGGAACAAAATATTCCCCTAAATCCTGAGACTCTCACTACACCTTTTATTCTTTTTTCACCCAAGCATTGTTACTATTATTCAATGGTTTTCAAAATGTGTTCCCAGAAATCTGCAGAGGAGTTCCATGAACTGGGTGGGGATGGCCAGAAGAAAAAACTAGACAAAGGCCAGGAACCCCAAAACCATTTACCACAGATGCCCATTTTCATCTGTTTTATATTTGGGGTTTCTCTAAACATAGCCTTTGAAAACTGGATTCCACTGCTTAAATCTGAAATTTTTTTAATTCTAAGGTATTTTAAATCTTGTTAGATTCCTGATAGTTTATCACAGTACTCACACATAAAATGGGGTCACAAATAAATGGTTAACAACAAAATAGTTCCATTTAAAACACTTAAAATATCAATGTTAAAATGCAACTTTAAAAAGTCATTTGTCAAGCTAATCAGAATATCAAATGTGAAATTCCAAGAAACAAAATTATTTGGATGAAAAGGTCTTCTAACGTAACATCCAGTTTTTCCTGGAATATCTGAACCGGTTCAGAATATCATCTTTTGGAAAACAATAAATTCACTCATGGATTTCAAGAATTTTATGTGAGAACCTGAAATAGAATTGAGAACCATTATGTAAATAGTGATATAGCAGCATGATGGGTTATTATATAAATATTAAAATTATGCTAATTATGTGTTTTACTAATATAATCAGTAACTGCACAAACATTAAAAAATTTTTATTAGGGCAGTTGTACATTTACAGAGAAATCATGTAGAAAGTACAGAGTTCCCATATAACTCCCTCTCCACACACAGAGTTTCCCTATTACTAACATTAAGCATTAGTGTGGTGCCATTGTTACAACTGATGAAACATTATCATTATAATTATATTATTAACCATAGCCCATAGTTTACATTAGGGTTTACTCTTTGTATAGTTCAGTTCTATTCTGGTAACCTATATGCAATTCAAAATTAATCATTTCAGCCATTTTCAAGTATACAATTCAGTGGTATTAATTACATTCACAATGTTGTGCTACCATCACCACTTCACATTACCAAAATGTTTCCTTCACCCCAAACATAAATTCTCTATTAACTGAGCTTTAACTTCCCATTCCCCTCCCTCACCCCTGCCCCTGGTAATCTATATTCTAATTTATGACTCCATGAATTTGCATATTCTAATACAGTATTTGTTCTTTGGCATCTGGCATATTTCACTCAACATGATGTCTTCAAGGTTCATTCATGTTGTCACATGTATCAGAATTTCATTCTTTTTATAGTTCAGTAATATCCCATTGTGTGTACACACCATATTCTGTTTCCATTCATCGGGTTACTCCCCCCTTTTGGCTATTGTGACTAATGCTGGTATGAACATCAGTATACATATATCTGTTCGAGTCCCTGCTTTCAAGTCTTTTGGGTATATACCTAGAAGTGAGATTGCAGGGTCATGTGGTAATTCTATTCCTAACTTTCTCAGGAACCACCAATTTGTTACAGTGACTGCACCACTTCATATTCCCACCAACAATACAAAAGGATTCCTATTGCTCCACGTTCTCTCCAGCACTTGTTATTTTCTGTTTTGTTTTGTTTTTAATAGTAGTCATTCTAGTGAATATAAAATGGTAACTCACTGCGATTTGCATTTACACAAAACTTTTAAAAACTTTGCTTATGATTTCTTTGGTGTAATTAAATTTAATGGGAAACCTATCAATATGTTCATTTATACCTTATACTAGAGATTATATTCTATATTTTCTTCTAATACATTTATAGTTTCTCATGTTGAGTTCTTCAAATCATATGGAATTTATCGTGTGAGTTTTTGAGATATAAATGTATACTTCTATATTTCTCCACATGGACAATCAACTATTCCAAAACCATTTACCAAATAATCTACCCTTTTCTTACTGATTTGAAAGGCCACTTCATAATTTATTAAATTTCTATTAAAATATACTCTGTTTCTCCTACTGTTACTTCCATTCTCTAAACCATTTTGATACTCCTGGATCATTACTAAGCTGTCTTAATTACAATAGCTTTACAGCACATCTGTCAGAAGTCCCTTTTCATTGCCCTTTTTTTTTTTCAAAATTTTCTTGACTATTTTTTTCCTAATTGAATTTCAAAATTAGTTTCTTAGGTTCTAAGAAATATCCTATTGAGATTTTTCATTAGGATTGCACTGACTTTATAGATTGATTTAGCAATCATTCTTTATATTCCAATCAGTGCCTACAAAAATAAGGAGTTACCAAAATGACAGACACAATTTGACATTTCAAAAAATAAAAGCCAAGATTCCTCAAAAAGTTAAACATAGAATTACCATGTAACTTGACAATTCCACTCTTAGATATATACCCCAAAAAACTGAAAGCAGAGATCCAGATACTCGTACACTAATATTCACAATTGCTATAAGGTATAAATAACTCAAGAGTCCACTGACAACTGAATGAGTAAACCAAAATGTGGTACATATATACAATGGAATATTATTCAGTCATAAAAAGGAATACAATTCTGATACGTGCTACAACATGGATGGACCTTGAAAACATTAAGCTGAAATAAGTCAGACACAAAATGACAAATATTATATGATTCTACTTTCATGAATGTTTTTAGTTTCCTGGCTGCTAAAACAAATACCTCACAGTAGCTTGGCTTAACAACAGGGATATGTTGGTTCACAGTTTCAGCAGCTAGAAGGCTTGTTTCCTCCTGAGGTTGGTATCTTCTGATTGGCTGGCAGTCTTCGGGATTCTTGGCTTTTCTGTCAACCTGGCAATGCACATAGCGATGTTTTTTTCTTTCTCCTCTGGGTTCTGTTGACTTCTGGCTTCTGGTTGCTCCCTGTGGCTTTTCCTTCTCTGTCCAATTTCCTTTGCTTATAAGGATTTTCACATATTGGATTAAGGTCCAGCCACATTCATTCTGGATACACATCAACTAATAACACCTTCAATGGTCCTATTTATAAATGGGTTCACACCTACAAGACCAGGGGTTAGGACCTGAACATGTCTTTTGTAGGGAACATGATTCAACTCCAACAATGAATATTTACAATAAGCAAATTCACAGAAACAGAAAGCAGATTAGAGGTTTATCAGAGGCTGAGGGGAGGAGGTTGGGGAATTATTGCTTAGTGAATAGAGTTTCTGTGATGAAAAAGCTTTGGTAAAGGATGGTGGTGATGGTAGCATAACATTGTAAATAAATGCTTTAAAAAGGTTAAAATGGCAAAATTTATGTTATACATGTTACCACAATTTAAAAAAAGGAAAAAAAGAAAAAAAGCCAAGGCTTAGTGGTGTGGGCTTTAGAAACTATGATAGAGAGACACAAAACTTGGTCCATGTCTTCTTGATAGGCATAAAAGGAAAAAAAAGGTCAGGTTGACTTAAGTTTGTACTTATTACCTAACAGAAATATGTCAGTTTGTCAGGAGAGGAACTTTTCCTAGTACTGAAATAAGAACTATAACCCTTTAAAAGGAATAAAACAGACAGATAAGGATTTGCGAATTCTGGGGGTGGAAGGTGGCAGTAAAACAAGATTTTCTTTCATTTGGCCATTTCCAATATTAAACTTTGTATATATGCAAAAAAAAAAAAAAGATTTTAGCATCAGAGTACAAACATCAAAATCTCCACATAAAACATAGAAATGACTTTGTTTAGCTGATGTGAATAAAACACAATTGAATACGAATATTCTCGCTGTCCTGATTTTATAATAATCAGGGTAGGCTAAACATTTGCTATATTAGAAACCATGCATGTGTCCCCACACCTAGTTTTTCTCCCTAGGTCTGGTTTTTAGAATGCTGGTGATAAACTAAGCCTCATTTATTATATGACCATCCTGTATGGGAAAAGACGGTAACTCTAGGTATCTTTGGTCACGACTGGGTGAGCCGCCAGGCCCCATACACAGGTGAGCTGTCAGGCCCCGTGCACAGGTGCACCGCCAGGCCCTGCGAGCCACCCAGCAAGATGACGACGTAACAGGAGAGTGACACAAGGGAGAGCCAAGACGAGACGCACCGAAAAACAGGAACTAAGGTGGCACAGGCAGTAGGACGTCTCTCTCCCACATCGGAGGTTCCGAGGATCGAATCCCAGTGAAGACAGGAGAAGGATGAGAAAGAGAGGGCAGGAAATGGACACAGAGAGTTGCCCAGTGAATGGACACGAAAACAGCAAAAATGGTGTGTGTGTGTGGGGGGGTAAAAATGGATAAAAGTAAATAAATAGATAAATAAATCCTTAAAAAAATGTATAGGGGAGTAAGATACGGACTATAGTTAGTAGTAATACTTTGACGATGCGCTTTCATAATTTCTTAACAAATGTTTCACAACAATGCAAAGTACTTGTGGTAGGGTGATGTGTGGGAGCCCTGTATGATGTTATGCATGTTTGTTTTTTAAGTCCACAATGTTTACTGAACACTTACAGTTTACGTATGTTCATGTATGAATGATATACTTCGATAAATTGTTTAAAAAAATACACACACAATTTAATTCAGTGACTCAAACACTAAGCTCATTCTCATTGCAGTCATCCAGCAATTTTGTTGCTGCTGCCACAGCAAACAGAATAATTTACCTGATGATTTGCATTAACATAACAGATAGAGAACTGCACATCTACTGGCTGCAAAATTTTACCCTCACTTCCATTTCATCCTTTAGCATGGATATTTTTAAAGGTGAGGACTAGATGATAATTTTTTAAAGCTGCCTCCTTGTCAGTTCAGCCACAATTCTACCTTGCCTTCCAGTCAGGTGAAGAAGCAGTCACAAAACTCTGATTTGGTTCTATAACTATCAAGGTGAAGCCTACTGCTATACTAAGTAATTGAAACAAATGATCCTTTTTAGATCTGCCCATTAGCTACAGCATGCAACTCTATAAGGTTTTTTATTTTAGATCATTTAATAGCCATTAACCACTTAGGATTTTGCTTTTAATTATTTCAAATCTATCAAATGAAATAGCTAACTAGTTTTCAGTTCTACTGTGATTTTTTTTAGTACAATAGCGATAGCAAAATTATTTACAATATATGTGAAAATAAATAAATACCTCTAAATTTAATTAATTTATAAAGCTTCTAGCATGGGTTTATAAATCTATTATTTTTGCATGGGCCCATATCTCAGAAAAACTTAAGATTGTGATCTCAGTAATCATGTAAAACTTAAAGCTTTATAATTGGGTCATTTATTATTTCTTATTAAAAACTCCTTTTTTAGAGAATATTTTCACTTCCCATAAACTTTTGTTTCAAGATTATTATATCAGTAATTAAAAAAAAAATTTTATGTTCCTTTACTGAGATTTGGTTCCTTTTTCTGTTCTCATCTAGTTGCCATTTTCAGCCTAACATTAAATACCCTCTTTATGCCAACTTAATCTCTTAACAAATATAAAGTTAACTGTAATACAAAACTCTCTTCTACATAGCAGTGGTCAGGATTTTTGCACTGACCCCTCTGATTGAATTTGAAAGTCAGTTTCTTTTCCTCAGATATTGAATGGTAATTGACGAAAACAAAACAAAAAAGGATCATAAGAAATTTCCCTGTCCATAATGTCTACAAAACAAATCTATGTGGTGGCCCTGCTTTTTTTTTTAAATGTATCGTTGAACCAGAATGCCAACAACTAATATATGCTGTAAAGGGAAAAAAAATAAACTCACACATTTTGAGTTTTTAATCCAGAGCTATGTATTTTAAGAGTATATACAGAAGTAGCATATGTGGTTCCTAACTTCAGAGAATGTCTAGTCTAATTGCATTAGCAAATACAAATGATGGGGAAAGTCAATTACATGTATAATATAATCAACTACAAAAAAGACCATGGAATCAAGTGTTAAGTTACTTCCTACCAACCAAAGCTATGGTAGGATTCACCCCAGATGGGTAAAAGGAAGCAGAGCTGTTAAGGAATGGTGGAAACAAAACTGGATCTGAGATGGACAGAAAGGGCAGGATCTAGATATGCCAGATGGAAGTAAACTGGAATATGAAAATCGGCAACCAACCAACCAACAAGTTGCATTTCCTTGCTACTTGTCTTATTCATTTTAACCAATGAGGAATTAAGAGAATTTCTTTTTTAGGATTAATCTTGGGTTTGCCCAAGTCTAGTTTATTATTTTACCTTCTATACTCAAAAAAAAAAAAAAGAAAGAAAGAAAGAAAGAAAGAGAAAAACTGGGATAATGTTTACTGAAAATATGGGATTCACCATCAGCGCACTGGGATTTAAGTTTTGGCTCTACCACTAATTGTGTGAACAACTAACTTAACCATTTTGGGCTTCAGTTTCCCATCTACAAAAGAGTAATACCTGTGTGACAAGGTTGCTTAGAAATTACATGAGAGAGTATGTATATTCTTAATAAGTTTTGAAATTTTCATACACCAACCAACCATTCAGATTTCAAGATGTATATTACTAAGTATTTTATAAGCATAAAATTTAAGACACTGGCCTGCTTTCTCAGGAGATGGGGAGAAAGATGGGAAGGGGAGAGAGAACAACTGATTTTAAGTAACAGGGGAGAAAGCTATGGACTAGTTCATAATCTTGCTAAAAAAATATGATGGTGACTCAAATTGTCTTTTTTTTTTTTTTTTTTTTTTTTTTTGAGGTACCGGGAGTGGGGATTGAACCCAGGACCTCGTACATGGGAAGCCGGTGGTCAATCACTGAGCCACATCAGCTCCCAAGTTGGTTTTTTCATTTGTTTGCCTGTTGTTTGTTTTGTTGTTGTTGTTTTTAGGAGGTACTGGGAACCAAACCTGGGACCTCCCATGTAGGAAGTAGGCGCTCAACTGCTTGAGCCACATCCACTTCCTCAAACTGTCTTTTGAAGTTCCTTGCCCAATGATTCTTGGATAATTTGGAGTTATACTCAACATGTGATTGAATCTGCAAAGAATTAAAGTCTCTTTTAATTAACTGAAGTTAATTAACTTAATTTCCTCTTCTGTAAAGCCAACTCCTGTTTATTTGGTAGCCTTAAAGAAGTTTTAGGAAACTTTATACCCAAATAATAAATAAATGTTCCACATGAAACTGGTATGGCTAGGTTATCATTGTGGATATATTTAAAATTTAATCTCATAAGCTCTTATAGAATTCAAGTATCCATTTCAGGTTATAAAACAATCAAGTTTTAACACTGTTCAAAGCTCTTCTTCAACTGAATCAGCATAATCCAAGCCTGAAAAGACAGAATTTTTTTCCAAAGTCAGAAAGAAAATACCTGTGGTGGCTTGAAGCACCTCAGAAAAACATATTTTCAATCTATCTCCATTCCTGTGGCTGTGAACCCACTGTAAATAGGACCTTTTGATGATGTTACTTCAGTTAAGGTGTGGCCCAGCTGCATCAGGATGGGTCTTAGTCCTATGCCTGGAGGCCTTATAGGAAACACCAAAGAGAGAGAAGCTGGACAGAGCAGCCAAAAACTGGAGGTTAAAGGAACCTGAAGGAGAAAGAAGCCAGGAGAGGCCACCATGTGCACTTCCAAGTGACAGAAACGCCAAGGACCAAGTATCACTTGCAGCCAGCCCTAGAACACCAAAATCTTCTGGGAGAAAGCATTGCCATGATGACACCTTGGTTTTAGACATCTTCTAGCCTCAAAACTGTGAGCCAATAAATTCCCATTGCTTAAGCCAATTCATTGCATGATATTTCTTTAGCAGACAGGAAATTAACAATCTTCATCAACAAATCAGACCAGCTAGTGGGAGCTCAGGCCTTACAGGTGGACAGACCAATCTGAACCTTAGTTGATTCATCAGTAAAAGATAAGTAATATCAACACCTATTTCCCAGGACTGATGTGAGAGGTACTGAGTAAGATAATGTACCTAAAGTACTTATGGCAGTGTTTGGCTATCATTAAGTATATCATTATTAATCAAACATAAGGAGTGCTGACTTCAATAGCTGCTGTTATTAAAAAAAGACTTATCAGCTGACATTGAAAAAAATAGCTTCTTTATTAAAAATGATTTAATAGAGCACCTGACATCTTAACCTGGAACAGTAAGTTGAGAATTCTGCAATTTCAGTTTTAATGAATGTTGGCATTTAAAGAAATATAAGGAAATAATTTTGGATTCTCTAGCACGGTCCCTAACTCAGGGTCAGAAATCCTCTCATGGTGGCCTCAGGTCCACAACACTCTCTCCTGTCCCTCTCCCTGGCTCCACTGCTCCTAGCCCTAGTTACTGCACCACACCTCTTTAAATAGTCCTGTGTATATAAATTCGGCTCTAATTATCCTAATCTGACAGGGCCATCTGTTTCCTGTTGGACTCTGAATTATACAACCACTTTCCACTCTCAGCAGCAGTCCAGAAGAATTTCCACATCATGACATGCGCTATGCTCTGGGTATTATCTTTGTTTTTCTTTGCCAATTTGATAGGAAAAAAAAAAAAAAAAAGGAAAATGGTTATCTGTCGCACTGTTGCTTTTGCATTTCTTTGACTATCAGTGAGGTTGAACTTTTTCCATATATATTAAGCATTTTTGTTTCATTTCCTGAGAATCATTTATGTTCTTTGCCCATTTTTCTATCGAGATCTTAGTGTTTTCCTTATGAATTTGAATGCCCAGTTTGTGTGTGTGTGTGTGTGTGTGTGTGTGTTTGTATATATGTGGATGCAAGGAACAAACACCTACTTGACTTAGCTTAAACAAGAATGGAAATTTCCTCTAAGGACATAGGGGCATCTCTCATGAAGCCTAAATGCAGGACTTCATCTAAGCCGTAGGAATGGTCTAGACCCAGGGAATGGAGCATTATATTGAGGTTGGCAAGTCCTCTTGATTCATATTTCATTCATCCTCCTCTCTGCACATCAGCATCATTCTGCTTTATCACTACAAAACGATTTCTACTGCTTTCCAGGCTACAAGATGTTCACACCAAACAGCTCCAAGTTTATAAATCCTCTACTCAAAAGAGCAGCCAGCAGAGAGAGGGCTCCTGGACTCAAATCCAAATTCCTGGGCTAAATGGCCAACTGAATGAAGCTCATGTCATACTAAGATGGACAATTCTGCTATAAACATGTAAGGAGAAGAATGGGGACATTTCTAGAAAAGCAAGAGACTAACATGGTCCACAAAGATGTTTTTTACAATTTCAAAACCAAGAAAGTTCCTATGCTAAAATGTAATAATAATTTTAATGGTCATTGTCTCACCTATGGAAGACCTTTTCTAATGTCTACTAGCTTTAAATAAAAGAGGACAGCTGTAAATATTAAGATATTTCACCCTAATTCAGTTCCAAAAGTAGATTCAGGTAATGTAATTTCTCTCCAAGAGTTTAGACTTTAATGTTTCCACATAATTGCAGACATAACTACCCTTGATTACAATGCTTAGTCACTGGCACAAAGTCAGACTTTGTTAATTAAATGGCAGCACAATCTCACTAAATAGAATTAATTAAATTAAACTGTCTGGATTTATTATAAAGTGACTTTCATAAGCAAAAAGGGTTATAACCTCTTAGTAAAGCAGCCATGCTTAAGCTCAAATCAATAATAGTCATGAATAGCATATCTGTGTCACTTCCAAGCAAAACCTCATCACAAACATTCTAAACTCAAACCTTTTACAGAAAGATTAATACCATGTAAATAAAAGGCTGAAACAAACCACTCCAACTAAATAGCTATTACACTATTTAGAGGGAGGCAGAGGGTAAGGGGTAGATAATAAGCAATGAAGAGCAGTTGAAACTCAACGAGACATCTTTCTGAGTTTATCAATCTCCAAATTTCGGCAGTTTCTGATTTTGTGATAGACATCTAAGTCTTATCTATCTAAGTGACCTCACAGAACATTAGAGACAAAAGAAGCCTTAGCATCTAAACTTACCTACCATTTTGACCCAGGCCAGTCACCACATCCATGGTATTTTTTAAATTTTATTATTATTTTAATTTATTGAAGTATATCACTCATACATAAACATACATAAACAATAAGTGTATAGTAATAGTTGTGAACTTACAAAACAAACATACATAACATCATACAGGACGCTCATACCTCACCCTACCATCAATACCTTGCATTGTTGTGAAACATTTTTCACTAATGATTAAAGAGCATACTCAAAATCTTACTACTAACCAAAGTATTCTTCTCCCAACTCACCGTATTATTATTTTTTACATCATTTTTACATGAACATACATAAACAATAAATGTATAGTAAAAGTTGTGAACTTACAAAGCAAACATGCATAACATCATACAGGGATCCCATACATCAACCCACCACCAACACCTTGTTACAAATGATGAAAGAATATTTTCGAAATCTTACTACTAATTATAGTTTCTTACACTTGGTGTATTTTTCTCCCAACCCACCCTATTATTACTTTTTAAATATATTTTTATGACAGAAGTTGTAAATTTACAAAACAATCATGCACATGGATATATTTCCCAAACAACACCCCTCTGTCAATACACCACACCATAGTAAAACATTTGTTACAGATTATGAGATAATATCATCAGATTATTACCAGGCCCACAGCGTACATCTGGCACACTTTTTCTGTACTCCCTATCAAGACAGTACATCTTTGGCATAGATAAATGAATATTACATTATTACTGTTAACTACAGTCCATAGGTAACTCCAGTTGTATTTTTCCCATGCTTCTCCACATTCCCACCACCTTGCAATAGTGATATACGTCTGTTCTAGCTCACAAAGGACACTCTTGCATCTGTACCATCTACCACAATTCTCATCCACCTCTGGGTTTACTGTGCTATTCAGTTCCTAGATTACTCTCTAGCTTTCTGTCTTTTGGTATTTACATCCCTAGACTACCATTTTGAGCCACATTCCCATTTATAAACCAGCTGTTACTCACTATAATGTGTTACCATCAACTCTGTATATTTACACACTTTTACAGCAAAGTTAATTAAAACTTCTACATACATTAAACATCAGTCATCCATCTCAGTCCTCCTCTTCTTTAAGAATCCACCACTGGAGAACCAGCTGTGGCTCAATTGGTAAGGCTCTGGTTTACCACCTGGAGAAGGCAAGCCGCTGCAGACAGGGCAAGCCGCCACGAGCAGGGCAAGCCGCCAAGAGCAGGCAGGCTGCTGCACGGTGAGCTGACTTGGCGGGTTGCCGCAGCGGGGGAAAGACAAGCAGACAGAGAGGAGCGCAAAGCAAATGAACACAGCAAGTGCAAGCAGCTAGGGGGGTTATATAAATAAATAAAAATAAAATAAATCTTTAAAAAAAAAAGTATCCACCACCTACCACCAGTTCTTGAAGATATTTTCCTACATTTTCTTGATCCATTTTGAGTTAATTTTTTTATTATAAGGTGTGAGATAGGGGTCCTATTTCCTTCTTTTGGCTATGGATATCCAGTTCTCTCAGCACCATTTGTTGAATGGACTGTTCTGCCCGAGCTGGGTGGGTTTGACAGGCTAGTCAAAAATCACTTAACCATAGATATGAAGGTCTGTTTCTGAACCATCAATTCGGTTCCATTGGTTTATGTGTCTGTCTTCATGCCAGTACCATGCTGTTTTTACCACTGTAGCTAGGTAATATGTCAAGTCCTCCAACTTTGCTTTTCCCAGATTTTTTTTAAAGATTTATTTATTTACTTTTATCCATTTTTTTTGGTTACATACCCCCCCCTTTCTGCTTGCTCTTGCTGTGCGTCCATTCTTCTGTGTTCTTCTATGTCTGCTTCCCGTCTCCCCCCGTTTTGCTGCAATGTGCCGAGTCGGCCCTCTGCGCAGGCCGCTCGCCCCACTCGTGGGTGGCTCTATTCCATTTCACGGGCGGCTCTGCTCCATGTTTTGCGGGCAGCACAGCTCTGTGTTTTGTGGGCTGCTCGGCTCCGTGATTTGCGGGCAGCAGCTCCGTGTTTCACGGGTGACTTGCCATGCCTGTGGCGGCTCCGCCCTGCCCGTGGCGGCTTTTTGCCTTGCCCACGGCGGCTTTGCCCCACCACGGCGGCTTGCCTTTCTCAAGGCCGTCTGCCCACTCGGAGAGGTCCCTGGGAACCAAACCCAGGGCCTCTCATGTGGTGTACCGGTGCCCTTATCCAGCCAGCCCCAGTCCCAGATTCTTTGCACATAATTTACTGCCAAGCCAGGATTTTCCCATCCTATACTTTTTTTTCCCATTAAGAGACTGTCTTAAGGGCCCGGCTAGATAGCTCAGTGGATAAAGAGCACGCTGGGGTACCACATGGGAGGCCCCGGGTTCGGTTCCCCGGGGACCTCTCCAAGCGGGCAGACGGCCTTGAGAAAGGCAAGCCGCCGTGTGCGGGGCAGAGCCACCGTGGGCAAGGCAAAAAACGCTGCCACGGGCAGGGCGGAGCCCCCACGGGCATGGCAAAGTCACCCGTGAAAAAGCGAAGCTGCCGCCTGCGTACCGCCACGGAAGCTGGCAGCCCGCAAAAAACATGGAGGACTGCTGCCCACAAAAACATGGAGCAGAGCCGCCCGTGAAA